>JAJOOD010003133.1:0-22002 GCA_029582525.1 Solanum tacnaense
TTTGTCTACAATAGCCTATAATCGAATCACATCCCAATAGCCCGTCTCATTATTGTCATTTTCGTATTGTTTTGTTGCTGCTATAGTTGATAATTAAAACCAAAACACCTTTATTTGACATTCGTGTCACACCTTGATTTGAATTATGATTTTATTTGATAATGTCTATTCCTGTGACTGATTTGAATATGTTCACACTTTACTCTTGAATCTTAAACACGTACCACTCCCTGTGGGATTCGACCCCAACTCATTTAGTTGGGTTATTATACTAATTAACGATCATTGACGCTTAGAATTGGATGAAGTGTCTTTGAAACATTATTAATCAAAATGGCACTGCTTCTGGGGAGTGGTGTTGGTTAAGATTCCTTGGTTAAGTTGAATTTTGTTCTTTTTAGTCATAGTTGAATCTACTTACTTTTAGTTTTGGTTTGTGTGTTGCTGTTTTGAACAGAAGAAAGGAGCATGTCTTGTAGCAACGGTGGCTCAATGGACCACCCTCCTTTGAGATTGATGATTCTCTGGGATAACATCCTAACTTTCAATCAATTGGAGGGTGAGACTATTCATGAGTTGTGACCAAGATTTAAGGAACTATTGCAACAGTGCCCAACTCATGGAATTCGAGATAAGATGCTACTGGAATGCTTCTATAGAGGTCTTGGTCCTGTGAACAGAGGAGTGGCTGACCAAATTTCTCTGGGTGGTCTCACACGACTACCCTATGCAATAGCAGCCTAACTCATTGATCATATGGCCAAGACCAACAAAGAGTCTGAGAAGGACCAGATTTTGGCCACACTGTTAACTCAGTTGGATCTCGTGGCCAAACAGATTATGGAATTAGAGGTACCATTCAAAAGGAAAGATCGGTACATTCCCCTCTCACGAGCGGATAAAGCCCAAGGAGTACGAGGGTGGACAAATAGAAGAGATACTCTCACTCATTCTCCACAAAGTCGAAGAACACGATAGAGTGTTGAATGAGATAAAAGAGAATGTCTCACTGCTGAATCAGATGATTGCTTCTCATTCCATGTCGATTCAGCTTTTAGAGACCAAAATGGGTCATGTGTTGTCTCGTCTCTACCCCACAAGTCAAAATTGAGTGGGGACTTGCATCGTGCCATGACGTTAACTAAGGCACTGCTTGGGAGGCAACCCAAGTTTTATTTGCTTTCTTTTTGCTTTTGAAATAATTGTGTGTTGATTGTGGAGGTTAAAGAGTAAAATGTGTTTGAAAAGTGATGATTGGAGAGCAAAATGTTCAATCGACAACTCGCCAAAGAGGTCGGCGATCCCGACTTGGACCGCCGTTGGACTCAAGAAATTCTAAGGTTGGAGTCTGTAACACTCGGTGGGCCCAGGAGCAAATTGGCGTGTCGCCAAACGGGTCGGTGATCACGACTGTGTCCGCCGTTTAGACCCCCACATTAACTGGAGGTCCTGTAAATCTTGGCGAGGTAAATGCCCACTCGACCTGCCACCGAGTGGGTCAGCGAGCAAGACTAATGTCGCCGAAAGGGTGAGAACTGGACGGTTTTAAAAGCCAAAAGTTTAAACTTTCAAACTCTTTCACATTCCCTCACTTTTAACTTTCCAAACTCACACCCGCACTATATTTTCCCATATTTTTGCTTTATTACCGCTTTCTAGTCATCGATTGTGTGTTCGGAGATTGATATATTTACCGCCTAACATTTCAACTCATTTATTCGACATTAAAGGTTGGTTTTTTCGAACTCCGAACTCGTATTTATCGAGTTTTACTCTTTTGCAATTATTTTTATCTTAGTGATGTGTGTTGGGCCTCTCTGAATCGTAAATGTGTGCTTGTTTGCCTATTTTGAATTCATAGTCTTGCCTATATTGCCTAATTGTTGATTTGCCAAAATTTCGTGCTTAAAATTGATCAAATCTTGTTGGTTTGTGTTTTGTTGTTGTTGAGTCTAGTTGGGTGAAGTTTGAGTAACCCACATTTGTGCCAAATGACGTACTTTGCCCAATGATGGAGCGGTTGATATCATTCTTAAGGGCTAAAGTCGTCAAATGGCCAAATTTGGCCAAACCGAGAGAAGTCGGAGTATCCCGGGGGCATGGGTCTTAGTCTAATTGAACTAGTGTGTGGTTTGATTTTGGAAGTCGAGGTAGAAAGTAGGCACGTTGGGCATTTTGACGAGCTGGGTCGAGCTTGCCGAACCACTCGGCGGTTCGCCGAATCCCCTTTGCTCACCTTCAATTTGTTGGTTCTTAAGGCTTTTGATTATGTAACTTTCGGCGAGAAGCCTAAGTGCGTCGAGTGCACTCGACGACTCGCCGAAGGTCTTTTTTGATCGCCCTTTCTGCGCCCCTAACGCTTAAAATATACTGTAACTTTTGGCGGGCTAGTCTGTGCTCGCCGAATGCTGTCGGCGATTCACAGAAAGGTCCTTTCCATAGCCGACATGCCAATTTTTTTTGAGAATTTTTTAGCCAATCCTTTTGGTGAGCCCGATCTGGCTCGCCAAAGTGATTCGACGACTCGCCGATCTGTTCGGAGAGTCTGTCTGCAACCATTTTTTTTTGCAACTTTTCTTGAAATGAATCTAACTCTTTTTGATGTTTTTGCAGATATGGATAGAACCAACCTTGATATGCCGCTCAGTAAAAGAGCACGGGGCATAGTGATAAATGAAGGGGAAGCCAATCCCCCTAAAAAGGGAAAGACGGCACCTCCCAAGGGAGGCAAGGGCAAAGGCAAGAGGCCCGTATCTGAGACCCCGGATCACAACTTCGACAGGGAAAGAGAGTCTGTTGACTCCCAGGCTGAACTCTCCGGGCCGGATGATGACTAACCCCTATAGTGTAGGCAATCGGAGATCCGTGCTAGGTCTCACCTAGACTCATCTAGAGCTCCAGCAGTCCCTTCTCATGTAGCAGATACAATACCAGTTACGGCACCGACTGTGATCCCAGTGCCACCAGTGGTTCCTCCTCCTCAGGTACTTAATAGATTGAAAGTCAATGGGTTGCGGACAATTCTAGAAGAGAAGCTACTATCCACAGAGGGCCTAGAGGGAAAATACTCCAGTGTGAGGGAGATACTCCAGTGGCACAGATTTCATATCTTCATCAGGCCTAGAGGACCATATATCCCCACCTGGGTCCGTGAATTCTATTATGCTTATGGTGATCTGGTTCCTCAGGGGAAGAGAAAGGTCAGTGACTTCAGACTGGTGAAGTCTGTAATGGTTTGAGGAAGAGAAGTGGAGTGCAGCAGCGACTACATAAATGTTGTGCTTGAAAGAGCCGCAGGATTTGAGCACGAGTATGAGGGTCTGGCGACTGCTCAGTCCCTGGATGACCTTAAGGGCTGGCTTTTCCCCCTTATTTCTGATACCACTCCAAGGTGGATCGAGGTGGGGGCCAGATAAATAAGAAGGATTTGAATGTAGCTGCACGATATTGGTTCAGATTCATCAGTAGCCTCATCATGCCTTCACAGAACAAATCTATCCTCCGTCATGAAAAAACAGCCTGTTTAGGATCAATCTTAGCAAATAAGTGGCTCAACTTGGGACTTATTATTGAGTAGGAGATGGCCATGAGGGCCAAACAGCGCCAGACACCCCTGCCTTTCCCGGTCTTGATCACAGAATTGTGTCGACGTGTTGGAGTTCCTCGTGAAGAAATGAGAGATATTGAGGTCACTCTCACATCCTCCACAGACATTCGGTGTATAGAGGCCGAGTACACGCAGGAAGAGGCAGACAGGAGGAGAGCAGCTCCGGTGGATACATCTCTAGAGGTGGACGTTGATTCTATACCTGCAGAGGCATCTTTGCCTACTCTGACCTCCGAGCCTTCAGGTACACCAGCTCCCACTCCTTCCTCCCATGCTCCTGGTCCTTCTGCCACTTCCCAGCCTGCCAGGATTAGTTAGGCTATGATCCTGAAGATAGGGCACTTAGCCCATTCAACGGATGTGAGGGCGACTCGATTGGAGGCTGCGGTGCCATGGATGATCTAGAGTGATATTCTTGCTGTATTGACACCCCTCGAAACTTCTATTGATGATTTGACGGTGAGAGTCACGACTTGTGAGCGTCGACAGAGGGAGTCTTCTGAGGTGACGACTTTGAAAACTGAGGTTGTAGATCTGAGGAAGGACGTGGACTACTTGAAGTCAACTAACTTCACTTCATTATTGGAGGCAACAGATGATGTGGATGCTCCGTCCAGTTCTGAGATTCCTCATGTCACCACCGGAAATGTGCCGATGGATGATGTGGTACTTGATGAGTCAAAGGCAGAGACCGACGAGGACTAGATTGAGGTGTGAAATGAGAGCATCTATAGAGACCTGCCAGATCTGGAGAAGACGATTGTATAGTCTGTGATTCAGATATCGGTGACAGAGACGTATCGAGTGATGCTGCTACTACACTGGGCACTGAGTCCCCGACAGATGGAGCGACTGCGTAGACATGATTCTCTTTACCTCATTCTCTGTTATGTCTAATGATTTTTAGTGTTTTCATTGCATTTGAGGACAAATTGCTTTTTATTTGTGGTGGGGTAAGGTATTTCCATACCTACATCTTGTGATTGTTATTTTTGTATATATTGGGTTTTTGTGTTTAATTTGTGTTTTGACTATGTTTTGTGGATGTTTGAGCTTGTGGCTCCTTTTTTTAATTGTAAATGATTTCTGGACCCTTACAAAAACTTTTGCCACCTCTTGTGCAAATTTGAGTGTCGGTTGTGATCAATACCGATGACTTGAATAGTGTTCTCAATCAAACAAATATGAATGTGCGGCTACGATGAGGCCAAATGAAGTTGCATAGACAATATGTGAACTTTTTACATCTCGTTGTGACTAGGAGATTATCGAATTGAGTCTCTTGTAATGAACATTGCACACTAGCGAAAGTGTGGAGTCTTGTTTGATATTGGTGCCAATGCCTTGTGTGATGAGCTTACCGTGAACCATGTGTGATGACACCTAGAATTTGCCCCGTTGGTCCGGTTGACTAAGTGATGCAAGCTCTTGAATTGATCTTAGGCAACAATTTTAAAGAGTGAAACAATTTGACACTATACCTCTTTTGTGGCTGCCTTGTGAGTGTGTGAACTTTGCTTGAACACCCTTTGAGCGTTATCCTTTTCTTGGAAGAAACTTGAGCAAATGAGATCTCTCTTTATCCTTTCACCTATAATCCTCATGAAATTGTGGTTTGTTAGAATAGTCAACTTAGGCCAAAGCCTAAGTTGGGGGTGTGGTGAAAAGAGAAGATAAATCAAGAAGTGTGAAGAAATCATCCTTTACCCATGGTTTTGAAAAAGAGATGGAACTCCTCCATAAAAAAAAGAGAAAAAGAAGAGTATAAAGAAAAAGAAAAAGAAAAAGAACGAAAAAGTTGTGAAAGTTGCAAAAGAAATGGAGTTACCGGTATTCCATGGAAAGTGAATAATGGGGTGAATTTTGAGCATGAATGAGAATGATGAAGAAAAGGAAAAGAAGTGATGTTCATACCACATTTCATGAGGATAGCATCCACTGAGCCTAAATGATCATACCTTTACACTCAGCCCCATTACAAGCCTTGAAAAGACCTTTGTGATCTTGAGTGAGCTGAAACAAATGTTGGTTGGAAAATAAGGGCAAACCTATGGGTAAAGTCATGCTTGTGTTCATCTTTTTGAGTGTGAGAGTCGTATGTGATTCCGAAACTATAAAGTGTTGAACCATTGTGTGTAAATATGGAATCATTCTTTGTGTGAGGGCATTTGAGTACCTTTGTTGAGCTTGAACTTGCATTTGAAGCAAGTATTGTGAACTTGAGAATCTTTGGTAATGGTGAGTCACTACTTGAATCTTTGAGTGCACAATTGACCCTTGCATGAGTTAGTTGAGTCTTGTTGTGTGAATTCATGATTGAGTCTTGTGTAGCACTGTTTGAGACATCCTTTTTGAACTGCTAAACTTGAGTTTTACTTGAGGATAAGCAAACGTTTAAGTTGGGGGTATTGATGAGTCCGAGATTTGGACTCATTTAGGGCTTTATTTGTATAGATTTAGTGTCCTCAAATGCTTATTTTGTGCCAACAACTAATGTAAAATCCTTGATTTCTAGGTATTTGGATTGAGGAACAAAGTAAGGACACTAATTTGCAAAACGGAACGAAGCGAGCTAAAAGAAGGAAGAAAAGAGAGCCTGGTGATCGCCAAGTCAGTTTGGCGAGTTGCCGAGTGGCCATTTGACCGCCTAAAGTTCTAGTGTGCCAAGCCCGGAAGGAAAGAACCAAGTTGGCGAGAGAAATGAGCAGTCGGCGGATCGCCGAGTGATTCCCGATGCAGAGTTAGATCTCCTAAAGTTACAGACCTGAAGGATGATGAAGGCCAAGGCAAAAAGGCGATGGAGGTGACCAAAGGGCTGATCGCCGAGTTGATCGGCGAACCCAACTTACTGCGCCAAATGTCCCTTAGCATTATACTTTTAGAGACTATAAATACATTTTTGAACATTTTAGTTTAGTATCTTTTATCATTTTAGAGGATTATTATTAAATTTTCAGTTCTACGTTTTTGGATATTAAACTCTTAGTATTGAGACCAGTTTTCCTTAGCTTTGAAGAATTGAAGTTTTTTTCACTTTTGAGAAATTGGAAGTGGGTCTTTGAGATTCTTAAATTTGGACCTTTGTAAAGACGAAATCAATCTTACCCAGTTGATGGAAACTCAATTTGGTAACGATTTTTAATCTTTTTATGATGTCTAGATAAAACCATAATTCTTGGGGTGTGATTACGTGATTATGAGATGATTTAGTTTATGGGTATTGCTAATTGTTAGCTTAAATGCTGTTTAGAAGTGATTTCAATCATTAATTATGGTTTAATTTAAGAATTGTAGTTGCAAATGCAGTTATACCTTTGTGTTTTTGACTTGCTCGAGAGAGAGGTTTTAAAACCAAGATTATTGATTGATGGTTTGTCGGTATTGGGTTGTCATGGGTTCAGCTCGAGAGAGTGAACCCTAAACCTTTTCCCACACATTCAGCTCGAGAGAGTGAATGGACTAAAGCGTAGACTGTTCTTATTTTGCATACTTGTCGATGTTCGAGAGAAATCGACTTGATTCGGGGTAAATTGTTCGAGAGAAAGTTTACCTCCTCTATAGTTTAGCTTATTCACTAATATACAACTATTTCCTAACAGTTGCAATTACCCATTTGTCTACAATAGCCTATAATCGAATCACATCCCAATAGCCCGTCTCATTATTGTCATTTTCGTATTGTTTTGTTGCTGCTATAGTTGATAATTAAAACCAAAACACCTTTATTTGACATTCGTGTCACACCTTGATTTGAATTATGATTTTATTTGATAATGTCTATTCCTGTGACTGATTTGAATATGTTCACACTTTACTCTTGAATCTTAAACACGTACCACTCCCTGTGGGATTCGACCCCAACTCATTTAGTTGGGTTATTATACTAATTAACGATCATTGACGCTTAGAATTGGATGAAGTGTCTTTGAAACGTTATTAATCATGTTTGCAGTTTTTTTGTTTCACGAACAATGTTTATGGGTCATAAAATGGTTCACAGCTCGTGGAGTAGCATCGTGGTTGACACGTACGATCTAAGAATCTTGGTTCAGTGATTATGGGTAGATTTTACTGGTCGTGGTTAGGTGTATGGATCGTGGATAGGCTCGTAGAACCATCAAATATAAACTTCAGAATTTTAGGATTTCAAAACTCAGTGTACAAGCCAACATTACGACTCGTGAAAGGAACCACGAGTCGTAGTTGGGTCTCATAAAGTTAGAATTCAGAGTTGATAGATTTCAGTACATTTACTTTTACGAGGGGGTTGTATGATTTGTACAGTGGACTACGAGTCGAAGAAAGAGTTTTTGGTTCATTTTTCATAAAGTTGGGGTTTTAGTAGTTGAGTTCTATGGCTTGATAGTATGGTCAGTGGAAAGGACTATGGTCCGTAGACATTCTCGTAATAACTATTTGATAGTTATTTCTCAAGGTTATTTGAGTTTTTTGCAACTTCTTTTAATCCCCATACTATGTCCTTTTGGGCTTAATTTGGAGACTATAACTGATTCCTAATACCCCTAACGTACCTATTCACTCTCATTCTCTCAAAATCAAATTCTTCTCCCTGAAGCTTCTCTCCTAAAGCAAGAACAAGGATTCCAAAGCTTCAAGTCTTCTTCCCCAAGTTCCATTAGGGTATCTATCAAGGTATGTGAAAACTTCATCAATGAGTCCTTCTTTACCCATTGATTCGCAAAGAAGCCTAAATTTCTCAATGTATGATTCTTTCCCAATTGTAGGGTTTCATAATTTCTTATGGGTTCTTATTGAAATTCAATTTATTCTTCTAGATCTTATTATGCGTGATTTGATCATAATTCAATGTTTTTAATGGTATTTTCATGAACACATGTTATGCAAGTATTTTTATGATCATGACTAAGCTATTTCTATATGCATGCATTATGATATATATGAAGGTTTTTATAAATTATCGATGCTTTCAGATAAAGTACCATTCAGTTTATATAAATATCATGATATAAATGCTTTAAGATAAAGTGTGTCTCAGATTATATTATGTTATAATGATTTGAAGGAGCTACACAGATTATTAGATTTATCATGAATGATTCAGTATTACTAGATTCTTATTGTTTCTATGATTATGCATATTTTCCGTTGGGAGTATACTTAGCATCGAGTGAACTTTTGGGATAAAGGTTTCCATTTAGCGTCCGTGGATCTTTACTAGCAATCCCTAAGCCCCAAAACTATGTGTCACCATAAGATTGTCTTAGATAGACATTAGCTAGTGGATCCACCTTAGCTCAGTCTCATGGTCCTTACCTTGGCAAGTAGAACACTCTCTTTTCAGTGTGGGTGCAGAACAATGAGCTCCATGTTGTAGCTCAATTGGTTTATGTCGGTTAATGGTATCTCCCACATATGATTATGATTTTCAGAGTATTGCATGACATTGTACTATGTTTTTTTTAGAATGAGATCATCAGTTTTCATCTTACGTTTACTTTGTCAATGCATTATAATGTTTTACATATTTATCATGTTATTATGTCATGTTTATGCATTTACCCATATTCAGTATATTCAAAGTACTCATAATATAGGTTCTAACGCATCTTATCAGGTGCATAGCTAGTACAAACTCTTATTAGTCATGCACTACTTGGTGAGTCCTCATGGTTTGGGGACATGCCATATATGATTTCATATGTTCATTTCAGACTTCATTATCAATTTTCATATTGTTCGAGTGAGCTAGGGACTTGTCCTAGAAACTCACTTATATAGAGGCTATTCAGAAATTAGTATTTCCACTTATGAGTCATTGTATTCAGATTTCTCTTCATGCTATGTTAGTCATTTGAGACCTTATTATGCTTTTCATGATTATTTTAGTTGTGTATGTTATCTTAGTGTCATGCTATTTCATGTGGTTAGCTTGGGGTCATTTATGGCTCTAGGCACCATGTCACATCGAGGGGGTAGTCTTGGGTAGTGACAAATAAACAAAGAGTAGACCTGCATTTGAGTATGTGAGGTATGGTACTTTTGTGCTAGAGGAATTTTGTATTTTTTCATGTGTTGTCATAAATATTATTATTCAGAGCAAGACTAAGAGTGCTTAATATTCCATCTTATATCCTACATAAAATTTCACATAGATCCCGTCATATTCCTAAACAACGCCAAAACATGGTATTACTTGTACAAAATTTAATCTATGTATGATATTTTCCCTAACCAACTATCAAAAAACCCCTTAGAATTAACTATTTAGTCGAGGTACTAAAGTTAGTTCCTTAAATTATAGAGTTGTAATCAGAAACTGCTCTTTGAAGTTAGTTGGAAATCCTACACATCATAGATCATGATTTTTACTTTCTTGAGTAAGAAATTTTTCTACGACAAATCACTTGTTATTTACTTTATGTTATTAGTTTAACTTAAGGAACCAACTTCCTAAGGATCAGTGTTGATGCTCATTTTATTTCAATATTTGTTTTAATTAGAGAATCCCACATGGTTGAGAGAGGAATAAATAAATACCATCGAATTTCATAGCTAAAATGCTATCTCAATTGATTTGATACTCCTTTCTTTGATAAGTATTTCAATCTGCTTTAGGTCTCCAACAAAACAACAGTGTTTGTGCCAAAGCTGAGCATCACATGTTTCAATTCTCAAATATTTTAATGTCTTACGTTGTTCGGTAAGAGATGTGAATTATTTCGTATAATAATGTTGGTAAATATACTATAAATTAATTAAAAATAAAATAAACAAAAATGAATATTTAGGATTGAGGTGTTAATATCTGCTCTCTTAAAGAAAATTAAACCCGTTGTGGTATAAGCTACACTGATCTAGTAGTATAAATCTTGACTAGTCTCCTTTAGGATATAATAGTTCAACGACGTCGTACAACTCAAACAAATCCAAATTAGTTGAAGAGTTTAAAACTACACCAAAAAACACTTTCGTACAACATAAAATTACTCTTTTTTGTATAGTGAATAAGTTGGAGATTTAGAATACTTTTCTTTATCTCAACTCTCTTTCACTAAACTGACCGTAAAATATAAATAGAATATATAACTTCTCACCACTTCTCATCTATTCTAACACAAGGAAGGAATCATTCTTTATATATGTGTACAATTTCTTCCACAATTAAATGTCAAGAATGTGGATAATAATTTGAAAAATAGTGGGTCAATTAATAGAAGATAATAAGGAGAACGTGTCATTATGGTTGCATCAGTTACAAGGAATAATAACATCACTTTCTCCACTTTATGACGATTAATTATCATGTACTTTAATATTTAAATTTAATATAAAAAAAATCCCTTATTCACCAACACAATAAGAATCACCATTAGTCATGATTAACTTGGTATGGAAGAGGTAGTTATTGAAACTTCAGGAGTGACACAGATATAGAGTAGCCCAAGTGAGCTTAATGTTAATTACTGAGTTAGTTAGTTAATGATATTTAAAGTTATTTAGTGAAGTAGTAAATTATAAAGTTAGTTAGGCCAGCTGTCAATTCAGTTAGTAGAATGTACTGTGTATATATATACTCATAAGTAGCTTGTACTGATCAAATCAATACAAATGAAAATTCCCAAAAAGATTCTCTTTATTCTTCGTCCTTCTTCCTTAAGTTCCACATTCATCTGATCTCCAGATTCAGATTTTTTCATGGTATCCGATCTTCGAATTAAAATTTGATTCAAGTTTTTTTCAATCCTTCCTTCCACAACTGATTTGGTTGATCAACACTCGAGTTATTATGATTTTCTCGAAGAATCATGGCCAAGAAAGATACAATTGAGACAGTCGAGATGCAACATAGCCATCCCATGTATCTTCATCAGTCGGATACTCCAGGATCATTACTGAAAAACATCCAGCTCACAGGTGTCAAGAATTATGCTGTATGGAACAGATCAATGCTTCTCATGCTTCGAGCTAAGATCAAACTAATTTTTATTTATGGAACCTGCAAAAAGAGTGATGACAGATCTGATCTAGAATATCAATGGGAGAAGTGTAATGCATTTGTTTTGTTCTGGATCCTCAACTCTATATTGAAGGAGCTCATCAGTGGAATCGTGTATGCCACAGATGCAGCGGTTGTTTAGTCTGATTTGAAGGAACATTTTGATAAGGCTAATGGCTCACGAGGTTAAAAACTACACAGAGAGATCTGTACAATTGCACAAGGTAATTCATTTGTGTCTGCATATTTTACCAAATTGCATGTACTTTGGGATGAATTTGATGCACTTGTTCCTCCTCTATCATGTGGTCGGACAAATCGAAAGTGTATGCTAGTTATCTACAATATATGTATTTGTTTGCTTTTCTAATGGGGTTAAATAAGTCTTATATCCAACAAAGGAGCCAAATCCTTATGATGATACCTCTACCATCGCTTAATAAAGCCTATTCAATAATTGTTGTTGATGAAGGTTAGAGAATGACTGTTGGTTCATACTCAAGGGTTGAATTGAGTGAATCATCAACTGCTCTCTATGTAGGAACCACTAGTTCTAACAAACCTACCTATCATAATAATTTTCACGATGGAAGTGCTAGTCTAGGTATTAATAGCTCTAGTTATCCACTTACTGAGAGCAACAGTTTTTCCAATGTTATGGGTTACAATTTCTAAAATGGTGGTTCCACTTCAAATTCACAAAGACACAAAAGGAACTATAATCTGCAATGTGAAGTCTTCAAGCTGAAAGGATATACGAAGGAGACATGTTACAGGGTAGTTGGGTATCCTCATGGTCATCCCAAGTTTAGGAAGAAATATGGTGGAACAAGGATAGCAAATGTAGTTGATTGTGATGATCTTTTCAGTCCTTTTAGTACAGCTGTGAGGAGCCAAGGTGCGCAGGACATGCATCTTATAGAACAACAGTATTCACAAAGGAACAATATGGACATATACTCAAACTACTCAGCAAAGAAAAGGGCACTGAATATTCAACAGTCAACATGGTAGGAACAACTAACATGGCATGTATTGCACATGTTTATCTAGTAGATAATAAAGTTGATTATACTCACAAACAATGGATAGTGGATTCAAGAGCCAGTAGACATATTACCTCAGACTTAGGAGCATTATTTGACACATGTGTTCTTCCATAAGGAAATAGAAAGCAAGTCCATATACCTAATGACCAAACCACCACAATTTCTCATATTGGAAAGTATAAATGGAATGGTAGGGATGCTTGAAAGATGTATGGGTAGTGCCTGATTTTAAGTATGATATGTTGTCTGTGTCACAACTCATTAAACAATTGCAGTGCTCAATCACATTTTTCCCTGGGTTTTGTGTATTTTAGGACCTCTCTACTAGGAAAGTGAAGGGGATTGTTAAAGAAAGTGGAGGCCTCTATTTTTTGCTGGATCATAGTAATAATCATCCTAACAACAATAATGGACCAAAGTTAATGAATGTCAATGTACAAAATGATGGAGCAGACCTATTATGGCACAAGAGACTGGGAAATCCTTCAATCAATGCTCTAAGGAGAATGTTATTAGTAGTGGGAGGACATGACAACATCTTTAAGAATGAATACACAGTCTGCCCTTTGGCAAAACAGACTAGGTTGCCATTTCTTCTGAGTTATACTAGAAGTTGTAAAGTGTTTAATATAGTACATTTATATCATGACCCGATCCTACACCCTAGACGTGGCTAGCACTCTAGAACCATTGATGGTCCCCAAGGGAACCCTTATCCTGGCTGACTACAAACGAAAGACTAACCCAAGCATACAAAGATTAAAAACTGAATAAAATTCATGAAACTTAAATACAAAGAGTTAACTCAAAAGAAAACTATGAATAATATAATATATTCAACTCTACCCGAAATAGGCAACTTTAGACTTTAAAACATTTAACAAAATAAATTAACATACTTCTGAAATTCTACTGTCTATCAATGAAGCCTCTAAATGACAAATATGGAAGTCGGGAAAAGACCCACGACTTCATAACAACTGATATAACTGAAAGCTAAATGAAATACTCTGGAAGCAATGAGGCTCACCATAACTAACTCGAACTGCATCTGGTATCAACAAAGCTCCTGTTGATGACCCTGAATACCTGTATCTGCATCATGAAAGGATGCAGACCAAATGGCTCAGTACGTAGAATGTACGAGCATATAAGGGGAATCCTAAAACATAAACATAAGCTTGAACTTGATAAAAAAAGGAAACATACTTACCTCTTTTCAAACTTACTCAACTCAATGAATACTTAAGGATACTCAAAACTACTCAACTTACTCAACTCAGAAGTACTCAAAGATAAGATACTCAACTCAGAGATTAGATACTTAACTCAAATATATGATACTCGACTCTGGGTACTCAACTCTTGATACTCAACTCAATATAAAGTAACAATACACATGCAATATATGGAAAGCTTTTAAAACAATAGAAATCAACCCAGTGTATTGAAGAATACAATAACAACTTAATTTATATATAATAAAATATAATATAATATAACTCTGTGGGAGTTTCTCTAATCGACAACCACCACTATGAGCCTAAGTGGTGATACAACGTCTTACCCACACTATCAGAACTGTCCTATACTTTGCCGTCATATCGGACGCCTTAACTAAGTGGATCCACTAGTCTATGCTCAAAAGCACTAATGAATCATCTAAAAAGTATGATCCTTTCTATCCATGATGGCTACATGGTTTACGGAGGCGTAAGTTATCTGAACTCAAACTCGTTCCAATATCGGTACTCAATACTACTCCCAAAATACTCAGCTCATATGTTTAAAAACATAAATCTTTCTTTGATTTGAGATAATTACTCAAAATCTTTCTCTTAAAAGAGATGGTACTCAAACTGCTCAAAACTCTTTTGGAAATCTCAGTTTCCTCTCATCTTAAATGTGAAAACATTAATTCTTGGGAATACTTAGTTCCTATATGTCATTTTAAAGAAAATGAACTTTACTCTTACTCTTTTCTCAACTCAAAGCTTAAATCTTAAAACAAAGTTAAAACGTTTGTAAAAAACTTCTTAAAATATGGTTCATGCCGAACTTTGGACATGAACGACTCAATGCAAGGTTTTCAATAACCATAGATAGAACTCAATACTTGGAACTCAAGAACTTCAATAATACTACTCATTTCAAGAATGCTCAACTTAGAGGGTTCATGCAAAATTATGAGCATGAACTACTTAACTCAAGGACTCAAAGATATTTCTCATCTCAAGACTGTTCGACTTATAGGGTTCATGCGGAATTATGGGCATGAACAATTCAACAACAGGACTTCATGGGTAACATGTAATAGTCCCATGATTAGAAATATAATCTCAAAGGGGATTAGGAACTCAATACTCAAGACTTAGAACTTGAAGATACTACTCACTCAATTTATGGAGTTCGTGCGGAATTTATGGGCATGAACGACTCGACTCGAAGGTCTACATAACTACATAGAACTCACATGTATGACTCTTCTCATTATCTTACTTACTTCCTCAAAACTTAACTCAAATTGATGGTGGATCTCAAAGGATTCTCAATTAAACTCAAAGACTTTCTTGAACTCTACTCTTAACTCTCTCTTGAATGTGAATTATGAATTCAAGAGTTATGGTTCATGATATGAAGGATCTCGTGATGATAAAATAGACTCATGACTACATTCTCCTCTTTCTCATACTCACTTGCTCGAGTCTTGAAACAAGTCATTAGAAATTGTAGAAGACTCCTCAAAAAGACTCAAAGGGACTTCCTTAGAATGTTCGAAAGAATTCTCAAAAACTTAACTCTTAACTCAAACTTGAATTTGATTTATGAATTTTCATGTTTTTGATTTGTGATAGGAAAGATATCGGGATGTTTAGGGGTGTTTTTAGATAGTTAAATATAAGAAACGATCAAGAAATCACTCTCTAGAAGCAAGTCAGCAATGCGGAGATACATTTTAATAGTTGGTCGCGAATTAAATTTTGAGGCAGAGAGGTCTGTGACCTCTCCGCGACGCGAAGAAAATATTTGTGAAAGGGGAAGGCAGGTCCATGATGCGGAGTAAGGTTCCAGATTCGCTCAACTTTTGCCTTTTTTGTTTTCTAACCCCAATTCGCCTAAATTCGATTATTTTACTCAACTTCTCTTTAGATTTAGATACCCAACCTATGTAAACAAGAATCTACTGATAAATGACTCTACAATCGACACGATTTCCTCAAGAAAGCAACAATTCCATCCTAACTCAAGAACGACAACCAATTTCAAGAAGACAATTCAAGATCATCAAACTTTCAACATTCTAGAATGAATTTCGCTGAAATAAACATGATTGACGTGTGGGTGAACAAACCAAATACTATGGAAGATTACATACTTGAAAGAACCATCTTCTTGAAACAACTTGAAGGAAAATCTCGAAAGATGAACCCTAGCCTTAGCGTTTCTTGAATTTTTTGAGCGTAGATTTTTTGGAGTGGATGAGAGGGTTTGATTTATGAAAAACTGATTTTCTAAACGTTTAGGGTAATTTATATGATCTCTTAAGGGTTTTACGACCAAAATACCCTTAAAGAAATAAATAAAATGAGTTGGGAGTCGGAATAATTTTTCACCAGACAGTGAGGTCCGTATTGGCTCCGTAACGCGGAGCTATCGCGGAGCTGCTACCAGTTTTGTGTGTCCTTAGTAAATCAGTCACAACTTTTCACTCAGAGCTAGAAATTTAGCAAACTCGGTGTCTTTGGAAAGAGGACTCGAAGGGATTTAATTTTCCATCTTGTAGCTTACCTAATTGTACTTAGAGTTATGGTCGTTTTAATTTGACCCAAAACTTAGAAGAACTAGGAATGACTTAAATGCTTTTATCTTTGGTTCTTCTTGGAACTCAAGGTGCTACATCTAGTGACCTTAACACTTAGGAAAATTTAAATTCCTTGGTGAAAACTTATTCACTACAAAGGATGGTTCGAGTCTTAGTTCAAAAAAAATTCTGGAGTGTTACAATATCTCCCCCTTGGGATCATTCGTCCTCGAATGACGGCTGGACTAGGTATGGAATAGGGTTACTCTTACTAAGGTTTGAGTCTAATGGTATGATCTTACTATATTCAAGCTTAGTACTCTAACAACTCCATGGACTCATACTAACCAGCTCCTTAAGAAATTCTCAACACTTGACTTGATTTCTCATCTTATCATCTCCCCCTTAGGTCTAAAGCTGACACTTGAAAGCTATGGACCTATTCCATCATCTCTAACTAGTGTACATCCTCTTTTACTCTAACACTCGGGAGAAGCTTATCTCATGACTACAGAACTCTCCAGGTACTAAGACCTCTTTCTAAGGTGTTTCTCTTAACCTCTTCTGATTACATACCACCTCAGTACACCTCTTAATGCTCTTGTTACTCTTGTGACTTAGCCACACTTCACTGCCCTTATCTAAAGGTTAGAGTCTCTCACTTGTACTACTCATATTTATTGTAGCTAACATCTCAATTCCTCACCTACTTTATGTCAAGTCTACCAGATCAGATCTCAAGACTAACATCATCACCCTCATGTTGCCATATTCTTTTGATCATGACACTCATCTCAAATTCAAGCTTAATATTTATGAGTAAACCCGAATATCAATATGATTTATCGCTTACTATACTAACTTACAAATACTGGATACAAAATCAGAAACACTCGTCCACTAGGACCTTATGACAAATAGTCAATCCTTACCTTTTAGTCTTCATACTTACAATTTACTATCACATTTCCCTTCACAACTTGAGTACTATTCACTTATTCACTATGCATCAATGCCTAATTAGTTCTATAGGACTTTGAATATTATGGGCTCTCCCTCAAAATCATAAGCCTAGCTTAGATCTATCATCTCATGTATACTCATGCTCTTCTATTCAACACTTACACTTGGTCATTACCTACAAAATGACACTTCATCACAAACTCCTTTCTAGCTACAACACACTCTACCTCCTATGATGGAATCTTCACAACTCATCACCTCTTGGTCTAGTGATAAGGGAAAACTCCTCATTACTAACTTACTAGGTATATGACTAAAGTAACATAGCTTGTCAAAACACATCTCCCTTACTTAGATTACTAAACCTCTACATACTTTTCTATAACTCTGGGCACTTTCTTATACTGCTACTTATAGAATCATAACTCATACTATCTCTTCGAGTGAAAATCTTACCCAAGCTCTAAACATACCTCCTCATAAGGACCTCAGCTGAAACCAGGCTTAGAAAAAAGAGTACAACTCGCTTTTAGCTCAAATACACGATTCATATGAAGGCATTACTCTGAAACTCAACACTTAACTCACTCATGGGCATCTCTCAAGCCCCTCTGGAGTCTCATGACTTTCTCAATATTTTGCTAAGAACAACTCATCGACTAAGGACTGACTTTTCTATTCAACCACCTCTAGTATGATAGGTAGTCGAATGAATGAATCTGAGAAACACATGAGTATGAATAAATCTCTAGGACATAGCTCTATTGCACAATTAAGAGTATCAAAGAAGGGAAACTTTTCTTAAATGCCTATAGTCCCTCATTTATAGAAGTGGGGTCCTCACAACCATAAACGAGAACCTACTGACACGGCTTCATAGACAACCTAGGACACTTAAACTCTGTGCTCTGATACCAAGTTTGTCACGACCCGAACCTACACCCTGGAAGTGGCCGATACTCGAGAACCATTATTGGTCCTCAAGCGAACCCTCATCCTAGTTGATTACAAGTGGAAGACTAAATCAAGCATACAAAGCTTAAAAACTGAATAAAATTCATGAAACTTAAATACAAAACTTTAACTCAATAGAAAACTATGAATAATATAATATATTCAACTCGCCCCAAAATAGGCAACTTTAGTCTTTAAAACATTTAACAAAATAAATGAACAGACTTCTGAAACTCTATTGTCTATCTATGAAGCCTCTAAATGACAAAGATGGAAGTCGGGACAAGACACACGACTTCCTAACAACTGATATAACTGAAAGTTAAATGAAATCCTCTGGAAGCAAGGAGGCTCACCATAACTAACTCGAACTGCAGGTTGTATCAATGAAGTTCCTGTTGATATCCCTGAATACCTGTATTTGCATCATGACAGGATGCAGGCCAAATGGCTCAGTACGTGGAATGTACGATCATGTAAGGGGAATCCTAAAACATTAACATAAGCTTGAACTTGATGGAAAAAAAAAGGAAACATACTTACCTCTTTTCAAACTTACTCAACTCAAGGAATACTCAAAACTACTCAACTTACTCAACTCAGAAGTACTCAAGGATAAGATACTCAACTCAGAGATTAGATACTCAACTCAAAGATATGATACTCGACTCTGGGTATTCAACTCTGGATACTCAACTCAATATAAAGCAACAATACACATGCAATACATGGAAAAATTTTAAAACAATAGAAATCAACTTAGTGTATTGAAGAATACAATAACAACTCAATTTATAATAAAATATAATATAACTTTGTGGGAGTTTCTCTAACCGACAACTATCACTATGAGCCTAAGTGGTGATACATCGTCTTGCCCACGCTGCCAGAACTGTCCTATACTTTGCCGTCATATAGGATGCCTTAACTAAGTGGTATCTACTAGTCTATGCTAAAAAGAACTAAGGAAACATCTACAAAGTCTTTCTACCCATGATGGCTACATGGTTTATGTAGACGTGAGTCATCTGAACTCAAACTCGTTCCCATATCGGTGCTCAGTACTACTCCCAAAATACTCAGCTCATATGTTTAAAAACATAAATTTTTCTTTGATTTGAGATAATTACTCAAAAATCTTTCTCTTAAAAGAGATAGTACTCAAACTGCTCAAAACTCTTTTGGAAATCTCAGTTTCCTCTGATCTTAAATGTGGAAACATTTACTCTTGGGAATACTTAGTTCCCATATATCATTTTAAAGAAAATGAACTTTACTCTTACTCTTTACTCAACTCAAAGCTTAAGTCTTAAAACAAAGTTAAAACATTTGTAAAAGACTTCTTAAAATATGGTTCATGCCGAATTATGGACATGAACGACTCCATGCAAGGTTTTCAATAACCATAGATAGAACTCAATACTTGGAACTCAAGAACTTCAATGATAGTACTCATTTCAAGAATGCTCAACTCAGAGGGTTCATGCAAAATTATGAGCATGAACTTCTCAACTCAAAGACTCAAATATACTTCTTATCTCAAGATTGTTCGACTTATAGGGTTCATGCGGAATTATGGGCATGAACAATTGATGCTTTTCGTGACCAACGACACTATCCTACGATATGAGTGTCTACGATCGTCGATAATATAGTAACCCAACCGAGGGTTAGGGTTGTGTCCTAAGGGAGTGGTTTTGAGAATTAATAACCAATTAGAATTTTATTCAAATTAGTCGTAGTTAAAGACATTTGCGATAAAAGACATTGTAAATTAAAGGGGGTGACACAAAAGTGTCAAATATTAAAGGGGGTTTTGTAACAAGTACTAAAACAGCAAAATAAACAAGAAAATTAAGTATGGGGAAAGGTTCTTACGATGTGAGCGCAATACAAGTTGAGATAAATTGTTGGGTACATGCTTTCGATAGCAAATTTGCAAAATAATAGTGACTAGGCTAAGCTTTAAATGGAAATAAGTTCCCTCTCGGGCAACTTACCCCGTTTCAAATGCGTTCCTCTCGGACACCCATTTGTCGTATGAAGACCAGCCTACCCCTTACCCTACTCACTCTCTCGAGCTGAGTGTTAGGATATGGGACTAGGGCTCACCCTCTCGGGCTGAACCTCATGTCGACCCACTTCTTAGGCCATCAGTCTAGTGGTTTTGGTTTCGCGACCTCCTTCTCGGGCAAGCCGAAAACACATGGGTGGCTTTGTATTTTCAACTACAAATCCTTTGTATTAAACCACAACCACTAGGTGAAATCACCATTAAAATACATCTAACCTATCAACAAGCAAGACCCAACAAGAATATCAACCCATATTTGCTAAATCACACCCCAAGAATGGGGGTTTTTAGACACACATCAAGAAATAAGAAATTATACCTTACATGATAATGAAATCAACTAGGTATAAGAAATTAAACCTTGAATTAAGCAAAGGAAAATGAATAGAAGACCCACTTCCAACTTGGGGAAGAAGAACTTTTTTCTTCAAGTGTCCATAAAACCCTCTCCAAACTTGAGAGAAAAATATCAGCTAAAGTATGTTCTAAAGTGAAAATATTAATAATAATTGTTCCACACTAAGACTACAACTCTAACTATTATTTATAGTTTTCACAGATTGTGCTGCGGAGGATTGTTCGGCGACATTAGTTGAGATCGCCGATGAACTCGGCGATCAGCCCTTTGGTCAGCTCATCACCTTCAGTGTCTTGCCTTTAGCATCCTCGCATTCTGGATCATTGGGCGGTACAGTACTGCTTCGCAAAACTGATCAGCGACTCGCCAAGTTGAACTCGGTGATCCGCAGGATTCCATTTCTTGTTCGTTTCAGCCCTATTTGCTTCGTTTTGCGCCTAAGTGTCCATGCTTCCACTAAAACTTCAAATACCTGAAACTTCAACATTTTAATCAGGTATTGAGATAAAACAAGCATTCAAGGACACTATTTCTATTAAAATAAAGCCCTAAATGAGTCCAATTTGTGAACTCATCCACAATTCAACTCAAGGAGTTCATGGGTAACATGTAATAGTACCATGATTAGAAATCTAACCTCAAAAGGGATTAGGAACTCAATACTCATGACTTAGAACTTGAAGATACTACTCCTCTGAATGATACTCAATTTATGGAGTCCATGCAGAATTTATGGGCATGAACGACTCGACTCGAAGGTCTACATAACTACATGGAACTCATGTCTACGACTCTTCTCATTATCTTACTTACTTCCTCAAAACTTAACTCAAATCGATGGTGGATCTCAAAGGATTCACAATTAAACTCGAAGACTTTCTTGAACTCTACTCTTAACTCTCTCTTGAATGTGAATTATGAATTCAAGAGTTATGGTTCATGATATGAAGGATCTCGTGATGATAAAATAGACTCATGACTACATTCTCCTCTTTCTCATACTTACTTGCTCGAGTCTTGAAATAAGTCATTAGAAATTGTAGAAGACTCCTCAAAAAGACTCAAAGGGACTTCCTTAGAATGTTCGAAAGAATTCTCAAAAACTTAACTCTTAACTCAAACTTGAATTTGATTTATGAATTTTCAAGGTTTTGATTTGTGATAGGAAAGATATCGGGATGTTTAGGGGTGTTTTTAGATAGTTAAACATGAGAAAC
>JAJOOD010003134.1:0-19667 GCA_029582525.1 Solanum tacnaense
TCCCCCCCCCCCCCCCCCATTTGAAAATAAAGAACCAAGTTTCTTTCTGATCCATTCATTTCAGGAATTAAGAAAAATCTAGAGTATTGCCCCGTCCTGTTAGAGGCCGAATGATCACGCCCCACAAGCACCCAACCTTCCTTTTGCTCTTCATTCGCCCTACTCATATGCTTTCAAGTTTCATCTTCAATTGGCCTTGTTGGGCTTGGTGAGACAAAACCAGTTTCCATACTTACCGGATCAGTACGGGCCTGGGCCACTAAATAATGGGCCTAAATAATTGGCTCAATTTCCCAAGTTGGGCTGCCAATTCTCCCACCTAAGACCATTAAGGCCCGGCGACCCGCAAGGGGCAGAATTAGAATAAAGGTACATGTTCGATCGAATTCAATAATTTTGGTTTAAATTTATATTTATCTTAAGAAATTAATTAATTATATATGAATTATTATTTTAAAACTAGTAACTTGTAAAAATTATAATTTTAACTTTATAAATTCTGCCTTCGAAGATTCATCATCATAATTTATGAACAATCGTTGACAAATAAATTTTACTAATCTGACAAAACTTATAAATAATTTAACAAAATAAAAAAGAAGATTGTACCAAAGTTATGACTCACCGTCATAACTTGTGGATAATGAAATTTAGACAAGTCTTATCAATTTTTTAAACAGCTCAACAAAATAAAAAAGAATGATCGATGATTACACAAAAATTATATTTCAGGACAATGATATAAAATTTGAACTTGGTTGTTACGTAGTGTTTTATAATGTATCGTATTATATTGTATTGTACTGAGAAAAAAATTATCTGCACCGAATGTTTACACCAAATCAATGCAATTTCCATTATTACGTGATTTAATGAAGTAAAATGAACTATAAATTTAAACACATGGCATGCATGTATTGGCTTGGTGTAAACACCCTGTGCGGGTAAGTTATATTCATTGTATTGTACTATATTGTTTTAATGAATACAATGTTTGAATAGATTGTATCATTTTTCATCGTTACATATATAATGTTACACATTCATAATTTGAGTGAGAAACCTACAAGATAAGTATGATACGGGGTAGAACTATTATGAAAAGGTAGAATAATAGATAAAATATGATAATTGAATAATAAATAAAGATAAAATGAGATGAAAATTATATTTAAATAATGACGTGATCACATCAAATCAGTTGTTATATAATATGAGTATTTTCATCGTTATCTAATGATGAATTACCATACGATATAATATAATTTAAGTAACCATCAAAATAAACATTATATTTAAATTAACAATACAGTACAATACAACGAGTAACAACCATCCGAACAAGATGTTAAGCTTCTAAAAACCTTATTTTTAAATCTTCAATGATATATTATCCCTACACCTATTAAATAATTTGATTCTCGTACTTCATATAAAATCACATAATTGAAAAAGATAAAGTAGCTAAGGGCCCGTTTGTTCATAGATAATTTTCACCTTCTTTGTTTTTTAATTAAATAATGGTTGGATATATAATGGAAACTCAACTTGAATTTTAAAATATTTCGAGATGCAAGAAACGTCGTATACTTATTTTCATATTTTTTTCGCTTTAAATCACTCGTAAAAATAGAACTTTTTTCTTAAAATTATATTTATAGCAAAATACAATTATAATTTTGAAATATCATTTAACAAACTTCTTCACAAATTACTTTTGAAATAAATTTTTATGTCTAAACACCCACTAATTGTTCTTGATATTCACTCCGTCTTATATTAATTGATTATTTCCTTTTTACATAAATAATTTTACTAATTCACCCCTTAAAGTTTTTGGAGTTTTACAAACAAATGTGAACACTTTAGAAAAGAACTAATTACAAAGGTAATATATAAAAAGTTAAATTAATGTTTTCTTGATTTAGAAAGGTGCACAACTAATAATCTTTCTGTCACCAATTACTTATCCAATTTTCTATTTTTACTTGTCCATTTTAACAAATCAAGAAAGGATAAAAATTTTTTTACCTATTATCCCCTCAATTAATTAGTTTTGAAAAAGGTAGAACTTCTTGAAAATCTTAAATGTTTAAAATTCATCCACTTCATAATTAATATGAGTAAAATGGTATACTCACTATATCAATAATTATTTTCTTAATAAGTGTATCAATTCAAAAATAGACAACTAAATAGGGACAGAAGAAATATGAAATAATTATTTTTAGTAAGATGATTAATTAGTATGAGACGGAGGGAGTAATAAAAAGGGAAAAAAAGAGACAAAAAGCAACAAAATGAGATATCATGGAATTTGTCATTGTGCCATCACTTCAGACATGTTGCCAACTTGACTACTCATATATTCAACAAAAATTAAAGCATATAATAAAACAAAAAAAAAAGAAAAAAATGACTCCCACTTTGAAAAACTCAATCTATTTTAATATATGTAATCTAATCTAATCTTAATTAATTCCAAAATCCATATACGTCAACCCCAAATCTTCTTCTCGATTCTTTTATTTTATTTTATAATATTTTATATATTATTCTAATATTATTTTCTTACTATCTGTGTTTTTTCACCATTGTCCAAAAAGTGTAGGGATTGTGACAGAAGAAAAAAGTAGAAGAAATAAAAAGTTACAACAAACGTCACCTGAAAGATTTGGATTATGTTCTACAAGTATCATTAATTAGTTTTTATTTGCTTAATTAATATTATATTAAGTCAAATGGGCCATCTTAATTTATCAACCTTTGCTAATTGCACTTTGTTATGATTATAAATCATTAGTCCCTCTTTATTGCAATTGAAATTTTATATATTTAGAAAATATAAAGAACCTACGTTATTAGAAATTCATCAGTTTCTAATCAGATATTTTATCAAAAATTTATCAGATAGTCATTTTTTCGAAGCGATGATTTCTAGTGATGTCTATTATTACCTTTTGTTTATATTTATATATATGTATAAAATTGGGAATTTTAATATCCTTAATTATTTTTATGTTCCACTTTGGATGGTCAACTATGAAGAAGTAGATGAAATGAAATCCAGCTAAGTACCACTTTTTTTTATTACACTATGAAATTCAAAAAGAATATTATTTTGCCTCTTGGAAACATCAAAGTTCCAAAACTTGGAATTACTAATTAATTTCAAATTAAAGCAAAAACTTCGAATATATTGTGTAAAATTAATTAGTTATATCATCCAAGATCATATTATATTAAAATCTTGCAACTTTGACATTCTTATAAAAGATTTATATTTTTTTTCAGAAAGATTATATAGTGTATCTTCATGCTAAAGATCAATTTACATTTTATCTATCCCAACTTGATTTAGGTTTGGGTTATAAAGTAAATAAAGTTACAAATTAATATTATATATTTAAGCTAAATCAAAAGATGCTGTAAATTAAATACCCTTTCATATGCTCTAAATGCTACAAGATCACATTTCATGTTTTCAACTCATATGCCTTTCTATCTAATTTTTCGACCAATTCTTCGATCGAAAAATTATATTTTCTTATATCATCGAAAAAGTATATTATATACCTAGGTCAAGAATTAATTAATTAAATAAGGTATATATGTGTAACAAATTATGTCGTGTAACCACACTCAATGTTGAATATGTGAGACAAACCAATATTAATTTTGTAATATCAAATCATGTCTTTCATAATTATACGTTTCTTTTTTAGAATTAGAAAATAATAAATTAAAGCCAATCATGATTCTAATAGCATAGTATCCATGATTAAAATAAAATAAAATTACATATATTAAAAAGGATTGAAGAGACATCTAACCCCACCATATACAAGAAGCCAAATAACATCCATTCTTGAAAATCTTTCATGCACATGATTTTAGATTAAAAAATTAATATCAACAAGGGAAAAAAAGAAAGTTTTTTAAATCAATTATTTTGATATGTTAAATATATTTAAAATAAATTGTATTTAATAATTCCTTTTCGGTGTGACAGCAAGAAAATGCAAGGAGAAAGTTGGGAGGTGGGATATGATATAGTAGACAAGAAAATTATTGGTTGAAAAAAAATTAGTCCATTTGATATTTTGAAGTATATAACTAATTTTTATACTATTAAACTATTTAAACGATAACTATAAATCATATTTGTCATAATAAGTGAAATTAGGTACCTAAAAATGAAATGTTTAAGTTATATATATTCATCACTAGGTGGGAATTTCACGTTAACTCAATAACTCTTGTTCATATTTCGTATATTAACAAAATTCACAAAATATCTATAATATTTAACTATGAATTATGATATTATTGTAGTATTTAACTTGATGACATTGTACGAGCTCACAAACTGTAAATTTTTCGAAGCCACATATATTACAACATATAACTAATCAACTTATTTTAGTCTAGATCTTATATTTTAAGGAGACTTTACGCGTAGAAATCTTTGATGACTTGATAGTTTAATTTATTATGGATGTATATGACTAAAACTCAAAATAAAGAATGTAATTTACTACAATAAATTAAATTATACTGGTTAATATGCAAATTATTTTTACAAAATCAGTGTATATAGTAAATTATATATATCCTTTAAAATAAAACAAAAAAAGTAATTGACAGGACAGAGTTGACAAGATTGACCTGTGTCCTTTCCTCTTTACAAAGCAAAAACTCAGATTCTCCTTTGTCTCAACTCTCATCCAATAATTTCCCCATTGCATTATCATCTCATCAATACCCTAAAATCAAAACATGAAATAATTCACAAAAAATATTATCTTGCTCCAACTCTTAAAAAATATCGTCAGGTATATATCGAATTCTTCAAAAAATAGTGTACTTTTAAAGAATTTGATACGAAAGTGATAATATTCTCGAAGAATCTAAGCAACTAACATAGCCCAAAATATCAATAACTTACACCAAATAGTACACTAAAGAGCAAAGGTATATATATATATATGTAACTATATCTTAATATATAATAGTAATCGAGATCATTGACTTTCCTTTCTAGTCAGTCTCAATTGATAAATTGTTGAGACAAAATATATATGTACAATCTTAATACTCATGTGAATGGTGGTACATTGATGAAGGGTGATCATGAGTTGAAGTATTAGTAACTCCAGCACCAAGATTTAAATACACCATTCTTGAATCAATGTTAGTACCACTACTTGTGCTAGATGTATGATCATCACTCATGTTATTTGGAGGATAAATATTTGTCGAAGAGAGATCAATGTTCGCGCTCCCTTCCTCTCTTAAAATCACCATAGCTGCTGATTGAACAAGTTCAAGACAGAGTCTCAACTTATTTGGTTCAATGTGGACATGTCCAGGGACAGTTCCTTTAAATAGAAAATCGGACGTTAGGGTACGTAAAATGTCCAATGGAGTGATGCCATCTAACATTCGTACGTTGGGATCAGCATGGTGGTCTAATAGAACAGCTACCATGTCTGGTGACACCATTTCAGCTGCAATGTGCAGCGGAGTTTTCCCTGCAGGACCTGCAGGGAAGTTAACATCCGCTGCACCTAGCTCTAGTAACGCTTTCACAACTTCCCTACTACAATTTTCAACTGCATAGTGTAATGCAATTGATTCATCAAGATTTAACCCTTCTCCCATTACCATGAGCTTGACAAGTTCAACGTCCGATGAGTCAAGGGCTCGTCTCATCCTACGGATTTTTTGGTCCTCGAGCTCAGCTGCAGAGCTGAGGTCGAGGTGGTGGTGATGATGTGGCATTAAGGATCGACGTGCTAGGTTGGATTTGAGGCGTAGTTCTTCAATTTTGGCTACAACATCAATGGGAAGGTGTTTGGCCAACATTTCAGGTGGAAGACCTGATTTTGCAACCAAATGTGAACACGTAGTCCATAGTTGATTCATGTCTTGCTTCCTTGATGCTATTAGAACTCTCATCACATCCTCAATTGAAGCTTTTTCTACCATGATTGCCAATTGCTTCTGATCAATTAAAAAAAAGAAACATAAAATTATCACGAGCTCGTCCCATGGTTTAGCTGATTGTAAATAGTTGATAAATATCAAGTACTAAAAAAGAAATATATATATATACAATCTACTTATGTGTATGTTCAAAATTGTAGTTCCATTTTCTTTTCTTGTAACCAAATGAGGAAAGTAGATGACTATTGGGGAAAGATTTGGTCTCATCGCTTTTGAAAGACAAGATGGATATATCAAGAACCATATTTGGAAACATTTTAGCTCGTGTGTGACATTATGATAAAATAAGCCCAATTCAAGAAACTCAAATAACTAAAATCTCACATGAAATCAAGACAACAATTGTGAGATGAGACATCTAGTGTCAAAATTCCATCAACAAAATAAATCATTAAACAATGCAAAAAGAGGAAAAAAAGTTTAAAGATTTCCCCACTTTTTTTTTATATACATTCACTTCAACTATTTTTAAATAAGTTCAAATAATATGTAAACAAATTAAAAGAAGAAGAAGTTCTTGGATCAAATGATTCTGAAAAAAGAAATTTACTACTAAACAAGAAACAAAAACTTAAAACAAAAATTAACACCATTTCCCAAGAAGAAATGGAAATTTGATTCCACTATTCCAAAAATCCAAAACACCCTTGTACAATAAACAAAAGTGAATCAAAATTAAGCTCAGAGTTTAACTGACACACTGACGACTATGTTAAGTCATTTTAACTTGACTTTTTTCAAGATTACGAATTTCAGAGAAGTTATTAGTAATAAATATCTTTTGAATAGCTTGATTGTCGGTAGATATTAGTTAAAATCATTTAAAGAGATGTGAAGGACAAATGATTGATTAACCTGAGTGAGCAAAGCAAGTTGTTCAACACCAAAAGATCTAGCGGCTGAGAGTGTATCAAGTGCAAGATCAACGGCTGAGGTGCAATGTGTATGCCAACAACCTCTCTCTCCACAATTTGGTCTTGGCTCATGTTTTTGTGGCACAATTGATACTTGTCCACTGTATAAAAACTGCATCATCAACAAAAACACCTCATATCCTACTGAGTTCACCGGTATCACTACTGATGCCAGTGAACCAGTATCTCTCGGCCCGTTAATTGGGCCGAGTTGCGGGCCGGACTGAGGAGAGCCCGGCCCACAAAAGAATTTCCTGAAGAATTGACTCCGTGCTGCCAGGACGCAACGGTGAGCATGGACTAAATGACCTTCAACATGAAAAGTAACATCACTAAAAGCTTGACCATTGATGAGGAGATTGAGATAATCTAAAGAGAGACTTCTTAAGGAATCTTCAGGATTACTACTCATTTTTTTTTTGGCTAATGTAAAAACTATAGTAGTAAAAGGTTTTAGTTCATGTTTGTATAGTTTTGAAAGTAGTGTTGGATGAAGAAGAAAAAAAGAGAGTGAGTGAGATTCTTCTTTCTGTATGATTGGTGTTTTGTGTTGTGTGTGGTTAAAATATTTAGAGAGAGAGAGAGAGAGTGTGGAGCAATATGGATGGTTATTCTGGGCGGCTGAGGTATTTAAACAAAAGAAAAAGGGAATATAAGTAACAATAACATATTCAATGAAATTACACGAGTGAGATCTTGAAAGAGTGATGTATATGCAGTCTTATTTGAAGTTAAGAGAGAATATTTTCGATATACTCTCGGCTCAGATAAAATAATAAAAGGAAACACAAAAGGAAACACGATAGAAAATATCAGCAACACCAACAAATAATATGAAAAGAGAAATTAGATAGCACGATTACTAATTATTGACTTCCATACTCTCTATTTTAATTTATTTGTTTTAGTTACTATTTGAACAACATGCATATTCGGTGTGACTTCACAAATAGGATGCGAGGAGAGTAGTTATACGCAACCTTAATTTTATCTTATGAAATAGAGATGTTATTTTCGATAGATCTTGAACTCACATAAAAGGCATAGCAAAACTAGAGAAAAAAGAGGATACAATTAATGACATTAACAAATAATGTGATAATCAAAATAAATAAAACAATAAGTAATACTAAGAAGTATGTATAAGAAAGCAGGAGAAAAAAAAAACCCTGATAAAGAAAACTAAACAATACGACTATTTATTAACCTTCTATTTTAATTTCGTACCCTTATTTTAATTTTTTTGTCTTAATTAGAATATAGTATAGTTAAAAGAAGAACGTGTTCTTGAATTTCACACAGACCTAGTAAAATAGGAGACATTTGAAAAAAGAATTGTAAAATATCATAGTTTTACCTAGACTCATATATTTTGTATTTTTTTTTACCCTCCCTAGGAGCTCCCACCTCTTTTGCTCCCTTAGTGACTCGAACTCACAACCTTCAGGTTTGAAGTGAGGGGTGCTTACTATCCGAGCAACTTGTATTCATTATAAATTCTAGGGAAAAAAGATATTCGAACTTTGACCGAAATTGTTGTAACAATCCCAAATTATGGGCAGGACCTATCACCCCTGCACTATTTAATAGTTTATTTTAAAGATATATAAGTGTAACACCCCGACTTTTCGAAACGTCTAAATTGACTCGTATCTTCGTGGAAAGACCAGGAGGGTGGGTAATAAATTAAGAATGATGTGTTATGTGATATTTTAAGTGTTCAAGGGTTGCATCTCAAGTTTTGAAGTTAGGTAAGTGGCAAAATAAAAGTTGGCGAAAGTTACTGTAAATTCCTTTCTAAAGATTTGTCTGAAATTTGGGTCATATGTCTCGGAGATTTTCTACCAATCTATAAAGAGTTATGGTGCCCACGACCAATGAAATCGAAGGTCTACGAGTCTAGTTTCCAACGCATCAACCCGTTCATTCATACGACTTTAGAATGGAGAGATATTCGCGTTTTTGCAAGACTGCACAAGCAGGCAGGTGAGGTGGGTCCACTAGGTCGATGGAACTTTATATATATCATCTTCTTCGACTTTTCTTCATTTTTCCTTCATTTTTGTTAGTGAATAACCAGAAAACTCACAAAACCCACTTCTAGGATCAGCCAGGTTACAGATTTTTGTGACTTAAGTCCTTGACAAAAGTTGTTCTACGCGTTGAGCTCGTCAACATGGTATAATTTATTTTATCGATTTCCTAGCATATCGTACTTTGGTGTGTGGACAACAGGGGTTTGGGCATATTTTAAACTTTTGAGGTGTATTACTAACTTAAAATCAAGGTAAAACCCTTTTTCCATCGACTCTAGCTTTGATAAGTTGCAAATAGTAATTTGCGGCGAAAATACATATCTTTTATCGGATATCGTGGTATCCTCTATTCTTTTGTGTTGATTATGGTCCTGCCTTGTTGTAGTATCAAGGGGGGTTGTGAGTAAAGTCGTTAGGTCACGTGAATTCAGCGAAAAAGGTATGTTAAGGCTATTCCCTACTTACGGCATGTTTCCTTAAAGCTTAGGAGCAATGTAATTGGGTTGTTATACTTGTAGTCATTATTATTGATTGTTGGCTGCTCGATTTGATATAATCATCTCTTATCGGGATTCTTATTCAGTTAGTAGCGTCCCTATGTTGGACACGACTTAGAGGCTATTTGTATAGGTTGCTTATAACTAAATTGATCACTTTTAGCGATTGGATTGTAATTATTGCCCTTGGGGCTATTGTGGTTAGCTGTAGGAATGTGATCTATGCCTAGAAAGGCTATATTCTACCTACGAGGCTATATGGATGCCTAAGAGGGCTATGAGTTGCCTACGGGGCTATATTGATGCCTACAAGGGCTATGAGTTGCCTACAGTGCTATACATATTGACACCTAAGAAGGCTATGTGCTTCTTACAAGGCCATGTTGTTGCCTAAGAGGGCTATGAGTTGTCTATAAGCTATGTTGATGCCTAAGAGAGCTATGTGCTACCTACGGGGCTATATTAATGCCTGAGAGGGCTATGTGACTACCTACGGGGCTAGGGGACTACCGATAGGGGTATATAGATTGCTTGGCACCTTTCGGGCTTATAGGGGCTTGAGTAGGTAGTCTTGTGTGCTGTTTGTACCTACCGAGCTTATGGGGGCTTGGTTAGGTTGTTGTTTTATTATGTTTGATAAGTTAAGATTTAGGAGCAGGTTGGTACACTTATCTTATCCTTGATTTATTTATCGGATTATTCCAGTATATTAGGATACCTGCTCATAGTCTATTGCCTTTCATACTCTGTACATTATTTCATACTGATGCCCCATTGCCTGGGGGCACTACATTCATGCATGCAGGTCCCGACAGACGACCCAGTAGACCTCCTCAGCAGCAGGATTGACTTTTAGCCGGTTGGCTAGCCCCTTTCCTCCGGAGCTTCCAGAGTTTGGAGGTTTGTTAGCTTTTGTTGTATATATTTTTATGGGTAGGTTGGGGATCTGTCCCGCCAATCTTTAATACTCTTAGAGGCGTGCAGACTAGTGTGTGGGGGTGTGTAATTACGTTATGTCCATGCTGTCCTAGTTTGTTGGTTTGCTGAAGTTTGTGAGTTGCTTGATGTATTGCCTTGATATATACATGTTTTCAGTTTTGGTATAGAGATCATGGTGGCCTCGACGGCCCAATCAGGACTTATGTGCTAGTTGTCTATTTCTTTATATGAACTCTTGGGAGTAGCTATTTCGTTTATAGATCTGTTGACAGGGGCCTTACCGGCCGAGGGCTTAGTTTTAAGCCGAGATATACTTGTTTGTTTTCTTGATTGCGTGTGGTTGCCATGCGCTAGTAGCAAATGGTTCATCAGGGTCAGGTCGGGCTTGAGATTTGGCATTAGGAGCCAGTTGCGCCCCTTGAGTTTGGGGCGTGACAATAAGTGCCCAGCTGGACAAGTTACTATTTACACTATATTAAAATGATCTTTAGCGGCAATTAATTAACGGCAATAGCTCAATTGCTGCTAAATATGTATTTTTTAGCGGCAATAACTCAATTGCCGCTAAATATATATTTTTAGCGGCAATTAACACTCATTGTATATGTCCCTAAAACCTTTAGTGATATTGGATCTAATGACACTTAACTTATACCGGTAAAGACTTTAGCACTCTTTATCAATGTGTCTATTTATTGCCGCTAAAAGTTATTTTTATTGTAGTGTTATAATGATGTAGTTTTTATGATGTCCACATAGGCACCTATATATCTTTAAAATACATTATTAAATAGTGAATGAGGTAATAGGTCCTGACCAAAGTTTGGAATTGTTATAACAATTTCGATCAAAGTTCAGATATATTTCGAACCATTTTCCCTAAATTCTATTTACCTAATTAAAGTTTATACTTTATAGATCATAAGATATGTATGTATATAATTTACTTTTTTAATTTTATTTTTACCTCTCAGCTCCCACCTTTTGTTTTCTTGATGACTCAAACTCAGTTAAGATTAAAAGTGATGGTGCTTACCATCCGAACAATTCTCTCTGGTCAGATTATAAGATATTTTCTTCATAATTCAAAATAAATATAGTTATATATCATGATAAAAGGGTAATAAAAGATTATAGATAGAAAACAACGAAGTCAAACAAAATCTACACTAATAACTAAACTGATAATTATAGTATATTCAATTTTAATAATTGAAAAATAAATTAAACTAATTTAAATTTTAATAAAATATCAATCCAAATCGAATGAGGAACTCAGAATGACCATACATCTTTGGCTGTCTTATAATTCTACAATTTGACATTTGAGTTGTCATTTTATTTGCCCTAACTAAACCCTACCATCCACCCTATTCTCACTTCATCATTTTCCTACTGAAAATAAAGTACCAACACCACTTAAATTTGTCTCCTCTTATATATATTTTTTGAGATTGATTAATTTGAATTCACATAAAAAAAATAATGGGTAATTTTAAAATTAAGTGGTCTTCATTAAATTTTTTATCTTGCTTGTCTCATAAACAAATACTTAAATATCAAACATCAAAATTCTGACAAAATTTACATGTGTGATGAATAATTTGAGACAGATTAAATCATATACATCTAACATCATGTATAGTATAAGCTAGATGTCATTTTCTATGCGTCTATTTTGTTACCATGCTTTTCTCCCCAAAATTAGGCTTTTTCATATACTCTCTTTAACAATTTTTATTTTGTCCTTTTCGATAGTCATTGGTAACTTATCAATTGACAAATTATAGGATTTTTTATTTTTTTTAATCTAAATACACATTTTGTTTTATCATAATTTCTAAAAAAATATCATTTAAAAAAAATTCAAAAAATTCCTCTCGAACACATCACTCCCCTCTTGCTCATACATCCTTATCCCCTCTCGGATACATCACTACTCCCCTCTCCGATACATCCCTCACTTATGTATTCAGATGTCCTATCCCTCTCTGATGCATACCTCCCCTCTCAGACACATTCCTTCCCTATGTATCCGGATGTCTGCTGATGTATCCGGAAGTCCAGTGATATACCTCCCCTCTCGAATACATCTCTCCCCTATGTATCCGAATGTCTGCTGATGTATCCGAAAGCCAAGTGATATTGTATCTGAAATCCATAAATTTTAAGGGATTTTTGTAATTTGAAAAAGAGTAGAAAAATAATGTAATTAACTCTTAACACTATGAGATTAATGTAAATTATACTAAATTATAATACTAATATATTTTCCAAAGCAAGGCTAGCTAGAAAATAAAAATGTTCTACGTTCATACGTAAAGCAGCATCATAAAATTCCAAGGGAATATATACTTGGGATTTTTTCTTTTTTTATATTTCATTTTAAACCATTTTTTTGGTCAAGCAATAGTTAAGAAAAGAGAGAATTTATGATCCAATAACTTATTAGTTGAATTTGATTGACAAGAGTTCTTGACTTGCAAGCAATTAAGTTGAAGACGATGGTGGAATATTACTATAGTTTTTGCATAAATAATGTCAATTTTAAGTGAAAACGATGTGGAAAATAGAGAGAAATTAGATAAATTATTAAAAATTTATAACTTTTGTCTTGTTTTTCATTGGCCAGTGTTTGATATCTGTATATATCATTCCGTATATTACCGCATAACTACTCATTAGAAGGATATATATATATATATATATATATATATATATATCGCTTCTTATTATCATAACTTTTTTCATATTCAAAACTTCGAATCAGGCAAGAAACTAGTGTTAAGAGTACCGATTCAATTTGACCCAGTAATTGTAATCAAAACTTTATATTAATCTTAAGAAATTCATTTAATATGTAGAAATTATTGATTTAGCACCCAATAACTTAAAATAGTTAGAATTCTAACTCTCATAAGCTTTAAATTTTAGTTTTACTTCTGAAATTCAAAACTTCTAATTATAATTTGGATGACATTAAAAAAACAAATCAACAGGAGAGTGGTCAATAATGGTTTAGGATCTAGGCAAGAATATATTAATCTTTTTTAATTGTAGAAATTATATATCAAAGCAAGTTGCTTTAATTTTGATTCAAAAATATATAATTAATCTCAACTTGTACGATATATACAAAAGAGGTATTTTGATACCAAATAATTGCAAGTGCTTAAAGGCATGATCCCAACCCCATGTAAGAGCTCTCCATTTAATTTGAGTTGCATTTCAACAACTTGAAAGATCAAAAGAATTCTATTATTTTTCAAGAAAATATTTTTAAAAATTTATTTTTTCGACAGACTTACTAGGTCTACTTCTATATTATCTATATATGTGTCTGATAAGAAACTTTGATAAATTGATGTCATATCGAGGTATATATATTTACTATTTGATAAATGAATCTATTAGATGTGTAACGCACTATCAAAGACTATGATCTAGTGATTGAAATTCTTTTACTCTTTATTGGATATCTCTTTTCTTTGAACCTTGCAAAGGTAGAACTTCTTGTTGGAAAGCGTTTTACAATTCCACTCTCATACTAACTAACATGTAAGCCTAAATCAATTAATCGAGCTAGTAAACTTCGAATACGAAATGATTGAAAAAATAGAGGGACCCTCTTAAGGAAAATATACACATTAGACTTTGTCATGTATTGCCTCAGAACCCTACAAAATTCCATATTGACCCCTCTCTATCTCTGTATGTGTGTTTTAGTCACTTTGATTTGATGTTGGTGAATCATGAATTGGTCTTAATCATTATTGGAACACGTCGATAATTCCATATAAGGGAAAAAGTGAGTAAATATATATCATACTAATAATCATTTCATAATATAATATACCAGTGTAAAGAGTAAAAAATGTTGGAATTTGTTTGTTTTTTTTTGCCAAAACTAGTGGCCGTTTTTAATCACTTTTGTTTTTCAAGTATATTGATATGATTAATTCAAATCTAACGATTAATTTAGTTTAATAACATAATATTAGCTCAATTTTATTGATGTTGCGAATGCGAAATCATTTATTTCTTAGGACGAAGATGTTGCTCTTAATTCTTTCCATTTCTCTTGATTGGTATGCTTATATGAAAGGTAAAATATATATATTTTTATATAATTTTCATCCTACGAATTTTTAATTAAAGAATGAACAAATTTCACACGTCTCATCACACTTTTTACGATAAAAAAAAGAACCTTCACTTTTTCAGAACTTCAACATACACACTCTCTCTCTCTCTCTCTTAATTTTTTTACTTTAAATTTTATAATTCATTCTCTCTCAACCTTCAGAATTTTGGAGGAGGCACATTCGAAGGTTGGCCAATTTTGACTTTTCTTAAATAAACTATGCACCAAAAAACTTTTTTATTTATTTATTCGGTGTTTAAAAATTAATAATAATAATAATTTTGTGTCCATTATTATTTGCATTTGATTAAATTTGGATTTGAACTCAATTCTCTCATATTCGTGCTGCAAAGTTCATATTAGAGATAAAAAAAAAATCAATAGAACCTAGTATAATTTGAATTTGAGACTTTACTTAAGAATGAAAGAATATTGCTATTCTATCATGATTCTTGTATATAGATATGCACCAAAAGTTTATAATATATATAAAAATATTATATATGTATATATTAAAATAAGGGTTTGACAAAATTAGAGCCATTGATTATATATTTTGGTTATTAGGTCTTGGAAAAAATTATTATAAATAGGACTGCCTTTTCATGGTATTTCATTCTAGTCAACGTTGATGAACTCAATGTTTCCAGATATTACTTCATCATTCTGTTTCAAATTTATTTGTTTTGACTTTATTATAAAGAAAAAGATTTATAAGATCTTAGTATAGCTTGTATAGTCTGTTATATAGTGGTGGAAAAGTAATATTAAGATAATTAGAAAAGGTAATTTAAAATTTTGAATAACTAATTATATAATTTGTATAACAAGTGTTAGTGGAAGATAATATATTCACACTTCATATTTATGTTAGTAAATAATTATTAATGCAAGACATGATGTATATATAAACTTTCTAGGAGTGGCAAAATCAAACCTAATTCGTCTAATCTGTTTAAGTTTGGACGAGTTATTGACACACACATTCATTAACTCAACCCATTCTAATTCAACTCATTTCAACCTATTAAAAATTGGGTTGTAATCTGAATTGACTCATGAAAAATCTTGTCAAAATATTCTTAATTATATAGCCTAATAAAGAAAAATAATAATTTTATTAGGTTCTAAAATATTTTAAAAGAACAAATAAAATAATTAAGCTTAGTAAAAATTGGGTTGTGTGGGGTCTTGACTCTTGACCCGTAATGTAACCCATTGCTTAACCTATTTTATAACCAAACCCGTTTTGACCCCAAGCAAATTTGGTTTGGGTCGAATCTTGATCTGATTGTTATCTTAACCCATTATGACCTGTCCAAATATGACACAGCCCACCCAATTACCACCCCAAACTCTTAAATAACTTCCTGACATAATATTTTGCCTATTCATCATCTACAATTTCTCTTTAATTAACTCTAACTATTATATTATTTGATTAGATGTATACATTATCTCAATTTATATACTGATTTTCTATCATTTGTATTTTAAGAGTCAAATTTCGAAACAAATTTAGGAGTATGAAGTTAATCATGATAGCAAGTTGTAAACCAAGTGGAGACAAACTGTGGACATGATTAATCAATTAAATTAGATGCGTTTTCAAGTAATCACATGTAATTATATAGAGTGATTTAATATTAACTTTTTGGATTTAATTTGTTGTCTAATAATTAATTTGCTCCCATCAACATTTCCTAATAGGGAAAAAGATGAAAAGAGAATACATTAAAATATTTTATAAGACTAGTTGTGTTTTCATCGATTATTTAATTTAATTAATGGTACACCTTAATCTATTATTTTAATTATCCCCCCTTTTCCAATCAAATTCAATGTCCTCCATAATAGTTTTTTAATCTTTAATAATCTTTTAAGATGTCAGAATCATATAATTTAGATGGTGGCATTAAAAAAATAATGATTATGACTTCAAATAATATTTTAGAAGATAAATCTTAGTCTTTCTTAAAGTGATATTAAACCAACCAAATTTTAATGGTTGAATTTAAATTTAAATTTCAAATAAGGCAAGGATATCATTAACAAAAGTGTGAGTAAATTTTTCTCTGTTTTTTCTTTGAGTATAGAAAAGTGAGAATTGAAAATTTAATTTTAATACTCGCTCACTTAATCGTTTAAACAAAAATTAGCAAGCAGATATCTAATATATGTATAAATGTGAATAACTATATATAATTGATCAGAAAAAAGTAAACGATAAAGCAGATATATAGACTATATATTTGCAAATAAATTAGAGGCAATAAAGGACCAATTAAGTAAACATAGTACAAATTGACACTAAATAGTTGTTAGTAATTATATGTATATTATATGATAAACAAAGGTGATTATGATTAATTATTAGGGTTTTGTGTAAAAGGTTTCTTTTAGGTCCCTAATTAATCCTGCTTGCTTTTGAGGGACATATAAACCATATATGTAAAATCCACTTTCTACATTTCCCCCCTCCCCTTTGACTTCCTCTTGTTGTAGCCAACCCTATCATCATAACAAGTCCACAATAATTCCCCAATTTTAGTGCCACTAAGGTGATTTTTACCCCCCCCCCCACCCCCCTCCAAAACCAACTAAATTCTTGTGTTTGATAGTTAGAAAATATATTTATCAAATGGAAAATATTGAATATGCCTACTCAATTGGAATAACAAATCTGTTTATCATAAAGAGAGATTCATTGTTCAATACGTATACTTAATTTTTTTGTTTTGTCTGCTTCGAGCTTTGTGATGCCTTGTTTTCAACGCTTTGAGTGGTAGATTAATTTTTTAATTATGAAAAGGAAAATACCAACTAAAGAAGCTTTTTGCCATTTCCTATTCTCCAACATAGAATCTTAGCCTATATGTCTCTTGATGAGGCAAATCAAATTATATACTGTTCAAAACCTTAACCTAAAACCCGTAGTAATTAAACATCATAGTACAAGGGTCAAATTAAAATTATAACTTTAAAATGTTATGTTTGAATTTACGATCAAAATCTGAATTATATGACACATAAATTGGGACAACGACAATATTGAAGTTCATCAAGATGATTAAATTATGCTACTACTTTTATGTAGGGAGTAACTAAATTAAAGAAGCTTTTTACCATTCCCTATTCTCCAATGTAGAACCTTTGTCTATATCTCTTGATGAGGTAAATCAAATTAACTTTTCAAAACCTAAACTTGACAAACACAAAACCTAAAACCCCCATCATAGTACAAGGATCAAATTAATATTATTCACATTTGGGACGGAGGGAGAGTAATTATTACGATCAAAATCTGAACTATATGATGCATAAATTGAGACAGTGGATATTTTGTAGCAAGAATATATGACATATCTGAATTTATGATCAAAATTTGAACTATATGACACATAAATTGAGACGATCGAAGTATTATTGGACTTAGAGAGGATGAAATAATTCTTCAACTACTTTTATGTAGAGTCAACTTTTTCTTTCTAGACACAAAATTGAAGCATCAGTAGAAATGCATACTTATTACTTTAGTCGAAGAAAAAAATCTAAGATAGATATACACACAACTATATACATTGACTTTTTTTTACATATGATTTTGGTGCAGACACCATTCATGGCAATCCACATGATAAAGCATTAATTTGGTAGATTATTATATATCTAGTGGACTTCCCATTGTATACCTAAAAAGAAAAATTAAAATGGACAAGAGTGCATGAATTTGGTAAATGTTTAATAGCTGATCAAATCACGTTAAATTATTTTCTTAATTATCGTATTGATCATGAGTGTTTGATTTCTCTATCTTTTATCTTCTTTCTCATCATCTCCCCTCCCCCCTTTCATATTTAAAGGCGTTGCGTTTTGATGTACTAAGTTTCTACTATGCGCGACGTCTGGAGAAGGTTTGTCCACAAAAACAAAAAAAACCTATTGAATTAAATAAACAAAACCCTAATAAAACAATTGGTACTCATTTCTTACAATTACAATTGTTAGCTATTTTGATGTGACAAGACAATACAATGTGATCATTGCCTATATATGTGAGTTAATGAATGACCTCTCAAAGGTCCACATCATTTATAATCATGACACGTGGCAGTAACCCATGATCTTCCCATCAGTCTCTCTGTGCTTACCATCACTAGTTTAAGCTCTGACCCGAGTAGTATGAGGCACGTGAAATTTCGTGTGTATTTTTTATCGTTTCGTACATGGAAAAGATAAATAAATATTCTTTCCGTCCTATTTTATGTGACACCATTTCCTTTTTGGTCAGTCCCAAAAAGAATGTTACATTTCCTTATATGGTAAGTATTTAAAGGTACAATTCCTCTTTTATCCTTGTTGGTCCCATTTAATCTTAAAATAATACTCCAATATATTTATGAGGAGAGAGAAAAGTGAGTCTACTTTTTAAAGAACAATTTGGTAAACATTTCAAAATTTTCATTTATTTCTTAAATTCCGTGCCCGATCAAATATTGCCACATAAAATGAGACGGAGGATGTATATATATTTCACTCATCTAAAAGTAAGCATAAGATAATATCATGTTATTTTCAAATTTTATCTCGAAATTATTATTAATATCCTTTAACACAGGTATCAAACCGTATATGTCTCACTTACTACTACTGAGATTTCAGAGTTTACAGTTTTGCTTTTTTAATTTGTTTGATTTATTGCAGGGCTATGCCTTTATTCAAAGAGTAGAGGGGCACTGACTTCCATGTGTTATCAATGGCACTCTACTTACAACTTCTCTGCCTAGATTCTCCTTCATTTAAATTATGTGATAAATTATTAATATTTGTGTTCATAAAATATATTGTAATTATTGAATAACGTTAATATCCTATCTATGATGAAATTATAGGAATGAGTATGGTATGATATACTCCCTTTATCCCTTTTTAGTTGTCCACTTTAGAAATGACACACAAATTAAGGCAACAATGATTAGCACAGTGAAGTTACAATTTTACCCTTATGACAACTTTTCACTTCAAAATTACAACCACTTCTTTGAATTCAAGTGAAATAAATTGGAGGGAAACAACATACACTTTTAGAAATTTTCAAGAAGTGTAAATAAGGGTATAATAGGAAAAA
>JAJOOD010003135.1:0-17398 GCA_029582525.1 Solanum tacnaense
AATATGCTTTCATTTCGATATGATACAACACACATTTGTTCTCTATCACCAAATACATTTTTAAAGTGTTGGAAGAACCATGTCCATGAACCATTTTCCGTGTCTACAATTCCATAAGCTAACGGCAATAAACAACCTTCAGATTGAAACACATAACATTACGATTCTTTATATATGATTGTTCCATGATGTTATATTACTATCTTGAAAAATCAAATTAATAAAAACATGTCATACCTGCCCCATCGAGTGTACTTGCCGATACAAATGTCCCTCGATAAGATCCGCTAAGATGTGAAGCATCATCAACAACAACAGGCCTACAGAACTCAAACCCTCTCATCATTGGCCTTAATGATATGAAGAGATACATAAACTCATTTTTTTTCTGACTTGTGCATACGTATATATGAATTTGGATACACAATGTTCAGCATATATATGTATTTTGGCATTTGTTTCTATCCGTCTGCAGGTTTACCCCTAATCATCTCCAATGCACGTTCTTTTGCACGCGATGCTTGTTGGTAAGAAATTTCAACTCCATATAGTGCCCTAACATCCTCAATTATATCGTTTGGAGTATGTTTTCTTATATGATTCACTAACTTTGGAGTTGTCACACCACTAAGAAACCCAACAGTAGCTTGTACCTCACTTAATACCTTATCCCTCAATGGACATGTATGTTCACTATTGAAGTATCTCACTTTGAATATGTTCGTATTTTTCCTAACGGACGCCTTCAATTGCCAACAACAAGCATCTGAATGACATACTAATATGTAGCTGCAATAAAATAACAATACAACATACATTATTACAAAGACTTTTAGTTAAATTGTAATCTGCACACAATTCAATGACGACTCATTTTATATATTTGATATACAAATCAAATAGCACATTCAAAATTCAATTATTAACATTATTTCAATAATCCTTCTTAATTATTAAAGTATCAAGCAGAAACCCTTATGATACCTAACAACTACAATTGCACCATACACACGTTATTTGTGTATCATGATCAACATAATATCAAATAAATCTTAAAAAATCAAAAAATTTATAAGATTGAAGTATCACATACCTTTTGCTATCAGATCTCTTAACTCTAAAATTGAAGTTATGCTTAATTTTATATTTTTCCATAACAGCCATTAGAGTTGCCTTATCCTTGTACAATTGCTTCACTTCCACATTAGAAACATTTGTATCTGATATATAATTTTCCACCTCCATTTCTGGTATGTAATAAGAATCACAATTTTTTTATTCAACAATGCTTAGAGCCTTTGTGTCCCTTTTTCCACCTTCAACACACACAATTGCACCTGTTGTTGCATCAAAATTATGTATATCTTCATCACTTCTACCCGATGTATCAATGCATAGTGGATACATACCAAATTATACCTCATGTTTCTTCACTTCTATGTACAATTTCATCCCCATATCATTCCGAATACACAATGGACAAGAATTACCTTCTACAATGTATCTGATCTCCATATTTTTTTTTGATTCATCAACGTTCCATTTTGCTGCAATTGCTGATTTGAGATTAACCAACGAAATATTTTCCCCAACCACTATGCCATCAACTTTGTATCGCTCATACCTAAGATCAATTTTCCATAGACCTGAATGCCTTAACAAGATGGAAATATTCATTACAAATCTTCACCAAAAAAAGTGTTGGAATTTCCAGAGCTTTTCATAAAACAAGAAATAAAAATTTCAAAATTTGAAATTCGAATTTTTAGTTCAGTAGTGTTTTAAGATTGAACGATTTGCAGATGCAATAAACGTATGTGTGAATTGTGGCAGTTAATTTTTAAATCCCTTAATTAACGCATAAAACTGTTAAAATCCCTTTTTTAACGCACTAACCTGATAATTACAACTTCTTAATTAAAGTATCCGGCCGCATATTAAAGTATCCGCAACACAAAAAAGAAGAAGGGAAATTCGTAATTTATGAAAGAGTAGGGACAGGAAGTAATTTGTTTATTATACTTCATGCAAGCATAATTAAAATAAAAATGTGTCTAACTAATTAATGTCGTAAAAATAAAATGAATTGTTAGTAGCTATTTGAAACTGTGAATTGTCTCTCCAAACAATTTTATCAGAAGTGATGTTCTACGGTTATAATGATACCTTAAGGGATTGTTAGGTTAGGAACAAGTTATCTCGGGATTAATTATTCTGAAATAAGTTATTCTGGATATGTTATCTTATACATAAAAGTTATTTCATCATGTATATGGGATGACTTATGCCGTCACTGAGGTATAGATGGTGGAATAAATAATCTCAAAAATGTCTAATACCTCCAACCAAATACAAGATAAAATAGTCTTGCATTTTATCCTTAGAATTATTATATCTTATACTTCTAGTGACAATTTTTTCTACACAAATTTAAACACGCATGGAAAATAATGGACATAGTAATGTAGAATTCTCCAACCTCAAGATATACGAGTCACACTTGAATATTATTATGAGGAACTCACGAAAAATTTTATACCTCAAAAGATACAGCATTCCTATCACTCTAAATCTTGTAAAATGTAAATACATGATCTTTCTATGGTGGCAAATTTGTGTTATCTCTCTTTCCCATAATCAAATGTAATGAAACACATTCACTAACATATTTGAGAAAAAACAACCCCAACCCTATGTGAGTTTCACATTTCATTTTGAATTGAGGTTGAAGATTAAGTGAAAATAGAAATAAGGTCACTCAACTACGAATAGTTCTCTTAGAAAGTCACTCAACTATGTATAGTTTTTTTTTTAAAAAAGTCGCTCAACTTTGTTTTGTAACTCAAAAGTCACTCAATTAAGGATTGTTCTCCTAGAAAATCACTCAACTAGTGATATTTCACCTAAAAAGTCACTAAATCAATTCAAATGATTTTTTAATTAGATCCTTGAAGGAATTTCAGATCGTACCTTCAGCAACTACAGTAGCAAATGACATATCTACACCAATGTAGAATTTTTACATGACATGTTGGATATTCAATATTCATAATAATTTTTGTTAATAGATAAGAGTTAATTGAGCTGTTAAACCAACCCTAAATTAAATCGAACAACTTAAATATTTACAGTACAAAAGTAGCAATTCCATTGAGTTATTATTGTTGGCATACATCAAAATAGGCAAGACATACTAACAACTCGTATTTTTTAAATAATTGTTAGAAGTGGAAAATGAACAATAATATACGTTGGATGAGTCTAAGGAGGATAGAGTATAGACAGACTTTATCTTTATCTCATGAAATAGAGAGGTTGTTCCCAAAAGAGTCCCGCCTCTTATAACACAAAACAAAGTAGTTGAAAAGGCAAATACTACAGCAAATAAAACATAAAAATTAAGGCGAACACCAAGCCCATTGGCTAAAAATCTCTACCTTTTCACTTCCATTACGCCATTTGTACATTTAAATTGCTTTGGCCTTTCCGTTTCCCCTCTTCATTCTCCATTTTGTTTCTTGCTTCTTTGCTATGTTCCGTGTTTTCGTAGAGAGTCCTGAGGGATTTCTAATTTTGTTATAAAATTTCAATAATCAAATTTCTTAAGAGTTTTCCTTTATGCTTCTATTCTTTTTGTTCTTCTTTCATATAGATGATGTGATTTAGATTCTGATAAAGAAACAATAATGTTACGTGAAGTCTCCAAATGCATATCGGATTTATTGTTCCAGTTAAGTGAATGGAAGGACAAATAATAAAGTTGTTATTGTTATTCATGAGTTCATACTAACAGATAAAATAAGCTTTCACATCTAGAAAGAAATTTCTTTCTTGCAATTGATTGAATTTTTCATATCCATGTATATATATCTTATAAATTGTGGTTTAGTTTGCTATTTTAAAATTTTATTTTTCTCACCGTTGTCTAGGAAGGAAGATTTTTCTAGAAAACAGAGAATGAAGATTTTTTCAGCAAATTTGAGGACCTATTTAACAAGTCTTCACTTCAAATGAGGATCGAAATTCAATAATTTTGTTCGAGTCTTCAATTCAAATGAGGCACCGGAGTACAAGATATTGGGTTGAGTTGTATAAAAATATTCAAGATGTTGGGCTCCATATATATATATATATATGTCACGATCCAGACCGTCATGATTGGTACCCACAATAACCCTCCAGTGGGAGAACCATTACTATAACCCAAACTAACAACTCAACTGAAATACTAAGACATTTAAAGATACGGAAGCAGGTTTAAATGCTAAGGAAAAGAAATAGAGTTCCCATAAACTCCAAAAGTCTAACAAAACCAATGTGGAAATAACGCATAGAACCTGAAAGTCAATGTACCAAAACATCTAAAGTTCAACAAGTCTAAACAAGAAGAGGTACACCCCAAACTAACATTCGAATATCTAACTAGAAAGTCTAAGTCTGAAATAGTGGACATAAACGAAAGAGAACTCATGGCAGCCCAGAAGAACTGACTCACCCTTGAATTCGAACGATCACTGATCTTCTAAGCGAGGTCTGTCAATAGCCGCCGGAAGATGCCCTGTACTCAACAAAGAAAGACCAAGTGCAGTATCAGTACACAACCACAGTGTACTGGTAGGATCACGCGGTTATCCCACTAAGTGCAACATACATAAATGTAATGACCTTATTGGTCATTTCTATAGTTTGCCTTTTGTGTGTCGTTTAGAGCATTCCTGTAGCGACCCTAATTCATTTATGACTTGATGGGACTGACAGTTCGGTCACCTGGTCCTTCGTTTGGTTATTGTGCGAGTTCTAGTGTTTTTGGAGCTTATGAACCTTGAAGGATCATTTTCGATCAAAAGTTCAAGAAGATGACATCTGAATCCAATTCTGACGATTCCATCAGCTCCGGAAGGGTCATTTTAGGCTAGTAGCATGGTCAGCATGGCTGCCGAGGTTTTTAGTGTGAGTCGGTGCGATTAGGCGGTTTAACTTTAAGTTTAAGCCTAAGTTTGACTTTAGTCAACATTCTGAGTAAATGCTCTTGGATGAGAATTCCATCAACGCGGTCAGCTCCGGAATGTCGAGTTTGGTCTAGATTGATCCTTCGTTTGTGTCCCAAAGTTTTTGATATTTTTCCGAGCCCTTTTGTGGTTTATGACTTAAAATGACGGTTGGGTGTGTGACCCACTTTTTGGTATGGTTGCATATCTCATTTGCGTGCACGGGGTTCCGAACGAGTTCGGAGCATCCCATCGAAATTTTTAAGTTTTCAAAAAATAGGCTGAAATCTGGTGTATTTAGTGCAGAAAAATCAGCACCATTTTCCAAACTTAAAAACCTCATATCTCCTTCATCTCTCAACCAAAAAAGGTGATTCGAAGTGCGAAAGCTTCGTTTTTTCAGTGTCTTCATTGTAGATTGATCGGAAGTTGTCGGGTGCACTCGTTCGAGGTAAAATTCGTGATTTACCAGACTGCAGTAGCTTTTTTCGAGTTCTTATTTTTGGCTTGCTTGAATTGGTGATTTCTTGCTCATTTAAGCTCGGTTTTGGGTGATTCGAAGTCCCACGTGTTGAGAATTATTGAGGCTACATCTCGGAGTATTCAAGGAGTGTTGGTCACCTTTCGATTCTTGTAAATTTCGAGTTTAGTCTACTGTATGTTTCTTTTTAAGTTGATTAAAGTGTGGTTTTTCTTGCATGTTGGGTTTTGCTGCGTTTTGAGACTCGAATTGTGTTCCATTTTGGAACAAAAATTTGGGGTACTGTGTTGGGTCTCTTGGCAGAGTCAAATCAGGACATTTCGGTGCGGGTCCCACAATTTCCGTTTCGACCCCAAAATTGACCCGTCTCTATTTGATGTGATTTTGGTATCTAAACGATCGTACTAATGTTGTGATCCTATATTTGATTGAGTGACAACATTCAAAGGCCATCTAGGAAGGAAAAGCTCCGGCAAAGTAATTTAGAGCGTGCGCGATCGGCCTAAAGGTAGGCTACGACTTCCTTTTTATTAGATTGAGCTTAATTGTGTAAAAGAATGTGGATTGGAGTGAATTGGGGGCGGGTACCAGTTTCTTACCTTACTTTGATCAGATACATTGTGTTAGGATCGATTGGCCATATTTCGGGGCGTAGTACCATGTTAGCCGGGTTAGTAGAATTACATGCTTATGTGCTAAATGTTATTGTATGCTTGTATGTTATGTGTTGTATGCTTTGTTCATCGTCAATTGCAAGCATGCTGTCATTAATCTAGGATAGGCTAGCATTGTCTTAGACTTATGACCCGTGTGGGCTGGATAGCCTTGACTTTCTGCCGACATCGTTCGAATGACTTAGCTCCTTGTACACTGGAGTAACAGACTTGAGTCTGATAGTTTGAGCCTTAGATTAGGCGTTATCACTACTTGTTGCACTTCTGTATCTTCTCCCTCTAATTCTGTGATTTCGGTGTATTCTCGAAGGGTCGGTGCGTCACTAGAGGCGTGAAATTAAGATAGTATAGGCTTGGAGCCTTTTTTATGATTTCTTGGAGTGGACGGCGTTCCATGATAGCTGTTACTGGATTGGATCCTATTGAAGATATCACCCCCGGGGTCGTTCTTTCTAGCTGGGCTGGGAGTGTATCGCTGGCTGGGTGGACTCGATGATTTTGGCGATTGCCCCCGGGCCTCTCTTTCTAGCTGGGTTGGGAGTGTACTGTTGATTGGGTGTCCCCGGGTCGTTCTTTCTAGCTAGGCTAGGATCTGAATGCATGATAGGACGACTCGCGATATCTACCTCACCCCAGGTCCCTCTTTTTAGCTCGGCTGGGAGTAGACTGTCTGGTTGGGTGCCTCTGGGGTCACTATTTCTAGCTGGGTTGGGAGTGCACTGCTGGCTGGGTGGAGTCTGATGGATTATGTTGGTTATTTTGGGCTGAGAGCCCGATTTTCTTCTTTCTCAGTAGACTTAGCTATTATGTGTACCTGTCGGGCTTATGGTGATTCGTTCAGGTTTTATTTAAACTTGCGCACGAGTGTACCTTCTGGCATATGAGGGTCCAATTAGGTTGAGTTTAGTTGTACTTAGTTTATTTCTAGTATACTCGTGTGCTTTCTTTTCATATACGCTTTGACCTCTCCGTTTCTAGATTCTATCATTTCTTATTGTTTTTACCCTTCTTGCTCAGTTGGCCTTTGATGCCTACTGAGTACCTGTTGTTTTGGTACTCATGCTACACTCTGCATCTATTTCGTGATGCAGGTCCTAGTACCAGTTACCAGCGGTGATTAGTTCCAGCCTTCTTTTGCAGCTATGACTCGGAGACGAGGGTGAGCACTTGGCGTTTTGGGTTTATTCTGTCTCCTTCTTTTGTTTTAGCTAGTCTTGTTGCTTTTGAGACACGTTTTGTTATGGTCCATTTTTGGGACTTGTACTCTTTATTAGACAGCTCTGTACTCGTGACTTCCAGGTTCTGGGAAGGAATTCTGTATATATTTATTTTGGTTTGCTTCCGTCTTATTGTCCATGTTTAGATTATTATTTTTGCTAGTTTCTAACCTTACGCTCATTACTTGATGTTCTGGGTTACGGGTTGGCTTACCTACTGGTGGGGTATAGTAGGTGTCATCATGACTTGAAAAATCGGGCCATGATAATAAGTCATTACAACATAATAATAACATGCACACACCAAACATATACAATATCAACATCACTTACGAACAACGGAGCATTTCACAATTTTTAATATATAGTAAGTTATGTCAAGTCAATGGTCCTCTCATGGAACCCACACCCAAACTGTTAGTGTACCGGTTCGTGGTACCCGATCCAACGTTTATACCGGAACCGATCTCATCTTTATGCTGTAACGTGACAATCGATCCAAGTTAGTGTGTCAGAACGCAACACCCGATCCTTTCAATAAGCCACAATCACAATCACAATGTATATTTTATCAATCACACAATCAAGTCATGATTTCATGGCATACAATTATTCAATCATCCCCATTTAAGAATAATGTGATCAATAATGCAACATTCGCATACATACATGTATCATAATGAAGCAAGACAAACATATATCACACAATCATGAAATCACAACCATTACCTACCTCGAAACAAGCTTGAATCCCCTAAGAAACTTGATTCTTCCCTTTCCGAATTTGTTTCGCTTGTTCTTGGTCTACAAACAATCATAATAATACAAGGATCAATAAACAAGACCCAATTACCCAGATTCTAATCAATAATATCAACCCTTGATCCCCATACCCAGATTATGGCTTTTTCCATGATAATTCTCATATCAAAACTCTCCCCCATCAATAATTACCCACTAGATTACATTCTACGGATCAAAAAGCGAAATCGGGGAGTTAAAACCTTACCTTTAGCCTTAAGAATGTTGGAAAACTGTCAAGAAAGTACCTGGGGTCGTCTCCTAACTCTCAAAGTTGAAACTTGCAGAATAAAATGATTTTGGGGTTTATTTTTTACTTAAATCGCGACTGTCCCGCCACAGCAGTCCTCAGCCCGACACAACGGCTTACACGGAACCAATGAGCAAATTTAAGAATTCCAAACCCCCATTTCACAACACACATTCCTCCCATGACACTTAGAAAATACATGTTCATGCCAAGATCGATTCCGAGAGTTCTACTCGCCCAAATTTAATTTCGTAAAGTCGTACGGGTTCCTTAACGTCTTGGCTATCTACTTATGTGATCAAAACCATATTTATATTACCCAATTTTTACCAGATTTCTCTAGACCTTACTGACTCTGATTTCGTCCAAATTTGGACTAGGTTGGGAAATTCCAAGTTACTACGAAAAAGTTTTCAGGTCCAAAAAATTTTCTCGTTGGTTTTTCTATAACGACGGGGATAGGTCGTTACAATAGATACCAATTTACCCACCACTCTTCCCCGAGTGATAAACTTAGGAAAAATAGGCTAAAGAAAGAATGAAGTAGTACCTGAATCGACGAATAATTGGGGATACTTTTCTCGCATGTCCGTCTCAGTTTCCCAAGTAGCTTTCTCAACTGGACGATGCATCCATTAAGCTTTCATGGATCTCCTTGGTCTTCAGCTTACGCACATCATGATCAAGAATTGCAACCGATTCCTCTTCATATTGGAGATCTTTGTCTAACACAACTGAGTCTCATTTTATGATGTAATCTCTGTCACCATGATATCTCTTCAACATGGACACATGAAATACTGGGTGAACCCTCGATAAGTTGGGAGGTAAAGCCAATCTATAAGCCACTGGCCCTACACAATCAAGAACCTCAAAGGGACCAATGTAACGAGGACTAAGCTTGCCTTGTCAAATCTCATCACCCCCTTCATGGGTGATACCTTAAGAAGAACATTCTCACCGGTCTGAAATACCATATATCTTACATTATGGTCTGCATACTTTTTCTGTCTACTCTGGGCCGCTAAAAGTTTGGCTTGGATGCTCCTTACTTTATCTTGATCATCATTTACTAAATCAACCCCTAAAGGTTTCACATCTCCAGCCTCAAACCATCCTATGGGTGATCTACATCCCCTCCCATAAAGTCCCTCAAACGGTGCCATATATATGTTGGAGTGATAACTATTATTATAGGAGAATTCACACAAAGGTAAGAATTTATCCCAATGCCCTCCAAAATCAATCACGCATGCCCTCAACATGTCTTCTAACACTTGAATAGTCCTGACTGTCCATCTGTCTGTGGATGGAAAGCGGAACTAAAAGTGAGTTGTCCCCAATTCATCATGTAACTTCCTCCAAAATTTGGATGTGAATTGGGTACCACGATCTATGATGATAGAAAGGGGCACCCCGTGCAGCCTTACTATCTATTTCACATACACCTTAGCCAATTGTTGCGCATTATAATCTATTCTGACCGGAATAAAATGGGCTGACTTAGTTAATCTGTCAACTACTACCCAAATAGAATCAAACTTTCCCAAAGTCTTGGGAAGACCAACCACGAAATCCATAGCTATCATTTCCCACTTCCATTTCGGAATGACATTCTCTGAAGCAAACATGCAGGCCTTTGATGCTCATATTTTACTTGTTGGCAATTTTGACAATTAGCCATAAAATCCGCTATACCCTTCTTCATGCCAGGCCACCAATAAATTCATTTCAAATCTCGGTACATCTTAGTCATACCCGGATGAATGGACTATCGCAAACCATATGATTCTGTCAACAATTTCTGAATCAAGTCATCAACTCGAGGAACACAAATCCTTCCTTTAAAACTGAGCACACCTTCCGCATAAAGAGTGGTCTCTTGTGCCTTACTAGTCTCCGTCTTCTTTCTAAGCTCATTCAAATTCTCATATCAAATTGTTTGGCCTTGATCTCCTTAATGAACGTGGCCCTAACCTCAATGCTAGCTAACACCCCACCTCTTTCTATGATGCCCAACTGCATGAATTTAAACTCCAAAGTCTGAATTTCCTTAGCCAAGGGTCTCTTGGATACGCTCAAGCAAACTAAACTAACCATACTCACCGTTTTTTGACTCAAAGAGTCTACCACCACATTAGCCTTGCTCGGATGGTATTGAATGGTGACATCATAATCGTTAAGTAACTCCATCCACCTTCTCTGTCTCAAATTCAGATCCTTTTGAGTGAACACATGCTGCAAACTACGATGATCAGTAAACACCTCACATTTAACACCATAGAGGTAATGTCTACAGATCTTAAGAGCAAACACTACCACTGCCAACTCCAAATCATGTGTTGGGTAATTCATCTCATGCACATTCAACTGACGCGATGCACAAGTTATGACATTCTTATCCCGTATCAACACAACACCTAAGCCAGAATGCGAAGCATCGTAATAAACAATAAAATCCTTACCTTTAACCTGTAGTGCTAAAATATGTGTAATAGTCAAAAGAGTCTTGAGCTTTTGAAAGCTCTCCTCACATTTGTCAGTCCATTCGAATGGTATCTCATTTTTTGTCAAATTTGTCAAGTGAGTGGCAATAGAAGCAAAGTTCTTCACAAATCGACGATAGTAGTTAGCGAGCCCCACAAAACTCCTAACTTCAGTAACTGAGCTAGGCCAAACCCAATTCTTAACCACCTCAATCTTTTGGGGATCTACCACTAACCCTTCTTTTGAAACTACATGCCCCAAAAATGCAACCGAAGTCAACCAAAATTCACACTTGGAAAATTTTGCATACAACCTTTGTTTCCCAAGAACAACCAGAACAATACGAAGATGGTCGACATGCTCTTCCTCACTTTTTGAATAGACCAAAATGTCATCAATGAAGACTATAACAATCGAATCAAGAAAGGGTTTGAACACCCCATTTATTAAACTCATGAAACTTGCATGTGCATTAGTCAAACCAAAAGACATAACTAAAAATTCATAGTTCCCATAGCGGGTTCTAAACGCTGTCTTAGGCACATCCTTAGGCCTAATCTTTAACTGATGGTAACCAAACCTTAGATCAATCTTAGAGAAAACTGATGCACCTTGCAGTTGGTCAAAAAGATCATCTATTCGAGGCAATGGGTATTTTTTTCGAATGGTGACCCTATTCAATTGCCAGTAATCTATACACATCCTCATACTACCATCTTTATTCTTAACAAACAAAACTAGGGCACCCCACGGTGAAGCACTAGGACGAATGAATCCTTTATCAAGAAGTTCTTGGATTTGAGTCTTAAGCTCTCTTAATTCTGCCGGAGCCATACGATATTGAGGGATAGAAATGGGACGGGTACCAGGTTCTAAATCAATGCAGAAATCTATATCTCTATCCAAAGGCATACCAGGCAAATCCGTAGGAAACACTTCTCTAAATTTCGACACTTCTCTAAATTCTGACACTATAGGGATAGACTTAATAGATGGAGGCTCAACCTCAACATCCTTAATATGAGCCAAATAAGCCAAACAACCCCGCCCTACCAGTTTCCTAGCCTGAATGGAGGATATGATCTTAGCTTGCTTAGGCTTGTACACCCCTTCCCACTCTAATTTTTTCCTTCCTGGAATTTATAGTCACAGACTTAGTATTACAATTAAGCACAGCATAATAGGGGGACAACCAAGTCATGCCTAAGATTATGTCAAAGTCAGTCATATCCAAAATCACCAAATCAGCCCAAGTCTGAAAACCCATAAACAAGATAGGACAAGCACGATAGACATGAGTGACTATAACCAACTCTCCCACAGGGGTAGAAACATGGATGGGGGCATCAAGTATATCACAAATCATATCAAACTCTGAGGCAAATCACATGGATACATAAAAATAAGTACAACCCGGATTAAATAACACATTAGCCATCCGGTCACAGACAAGAATAGTACATGTGATCACTGCGTCAGACGCCTCTGCCTCGATCTTGCCCAGAAAGGCATAACACTGAGCCATGTCATCTTGATGGCTGCTTCCCAGCCTAGTTGCACTGTACCTCAACCTGCATTATCATTTCCCCTAACTCTGCGGCCTCACTGATTTCCTCCTCGCCCACCTTATGGACGCCCTCGACCATTATTACCATTTCCCGCGGGTACCACTGCTCTAGACTGCTGCTACGCGAAATCCAACACGCGCGGGTAAGGACAATCTCTTCTCATATGCCCAGGTTCTTCACTGTTGTAACAAGTACAATCAAAAGATGGTTTGCTGCCCGCCGAAGGTGCGGCTCCCTGGCTACCCTAAATCAAATTCTGAGGTGGAGTTTTCGAGTAATTACCTGTAGAAGTGGGCATAGCGGATTGAATTAGTCGGGCTGCAAGTGTCGGTCTCCCTGAACCCCTGGAATAAGAACCCTAAAAGTTGCCTGAATTTTTGGCTTTCTTAGACAATGCCTTAGCCTGACCGTCTCGCCTCACCCCCTCCACTTTATTCCCAAAATCTATTACCTCATTGAAATTTTTTCCTGCAGAGGTCATATGAACAGACAATACCTGCAACTCAGAATTTAGTCCCTTAACAAATAAGCAGATCCTCTCTTCCTCAGTAGTCACCAATTGCTTAGCATATCTGGACAAAGCATGGAACTTGGCCTCATAAGCAGCCACATACATACCACCTTGCTCTAAAGCCATGAATTCATCTTTCTTACAACGTCTCAAGGTCCGAGGCACATACTTCTCCAAAAACAGAGCATGAAACTGGATCCAAGTGGGTGGAGGTAAAACTAAAGATTTGCATTCCACATAAGCTCTCCACCACTTCTTAGCCTCACCTTGAAGCTGAAAAGTCACAAATTCAATTCCATGCTGATGGACAATTCCCAACTTATGAAGCCTCTCACAACGATCTAGAATGAACTCATAGGCATCCTCACTCTCAGAACCATGGAACACATGCGGTTTCAACTTCAAGAACTTAGTCAATATCTTATATCTAGACAAAGCATAGAACTTGGACTTATAAGCAGCCACATACATACCACCTTGTTCCAAAGCCATGAACTCATTTTTCTTACGATCTCTCAAGGTCCGAGCCACATACTTCTCCAAAAACAAAGCATGAAACTGGGTCCAAGTGGGTGGAGGTAAAACTGAAGATCTGCATTCCACATAAACTCTCCACCACTTCTTTGCCTCACCTGAAGCTGAAAAGTCACAAATTCAACTCCATGTTGATGGACAATTCTCAACTTATGAAGCCTCTCATAACGATCTAGAATGAACTCATAGGCATCCTAACTCTCAAAACCATGGAACACAGGCGGTTTTGGCATTTCAAGATACGGAAGCAGGTTTAAATGCTAAGGAAAAGAAATAGATTTCCCATAAACTCCAAAAGCCTAACAAAATCAATGTGGAAATAATGCCTAGAACCTGAAACTCAATGTACCAAAACATCTAAAGTTCAACAAGTTTAAACAAGAAGAGGTATACCCTAAACTAACATTCGAATATCTAACTAGAAAGTCTAAGTCTGACATAAGTCATTACAACATAATAATAACATGCATACACCGAACATATACAATATCAACATCACTTACGAACAACAAAGTATTTCACAATTTTCAATATACAGTTATGTCAAGTCAATGATCCTCTCATGGAACCTACACCCAAAATGTTAGTGTATCTGTTCGTGGTACCCGATCCAATATTTATGCCGGAACATGGCAACCGATCCAAGTTAGTGTGTCGAAACACAACATCAGATCCTTTCAAAAAACCACATCACAATGAACATTTTATTAATCATACAATCAAGTCATGATTTCATGGCATACAATTATTCAATCTTCCCCATTTACGAATAATGTGATCAATAATGCAACATTCACATGTATACATGTATCATAATGAAGCAAGACAAACATATATCACACAATCATGAAATCACAACCATCACCTACCTCGAAACAATCTTGAATCCCCTAAGAAACTTGATTCTTCCCTTTCCGGATTCGTTCCGCTTGTTCTTGGTCTACAAACAATCATAATAATACAAGGATCAATAAACAAGACCCGATTACCTGGATTCTAATCAATAATATCAACCCTAGATCAAACCTTTGATCCCCATACCCAGATTAGAGCTTTTTTCACCATAATTCTCAGATCAAAACCCTTCCCTATCGATAATTACCTACTAGATTACATTCTACGGATCGAAAAACGGAATCGGGAAGTTAAAACCTTACCTTTAGCCTTAAGAATGGTGTAAAACTGTCAAGAAAGCACTTGGGGTCGTCTCCTAGCTCTCAAAGTCAAAACTTGCAGAATAAAATGATTTTGGGGTTTAAGAATTCCAAACCCCCATTTCACAACACACATTCCTCCCATGACACTCAGAAAATACCCGTTCATGCCAAGATCAATTTCGGGGGTTCTATTCGCTCGAATTCAAATCTGTAAAGTCGTACGGGTTCCTTAACGTCATGGCTATCTACTTATGTGATCAAAATCATATTTAGATTACCCAATTGTTACCATATTTCCCTAGACCTTACTGACTCCGATTTTGTCCAAATCTGGACTAGGTTGGAAAATTTCAAGTTACTACGAAAAAGTTTTTCGGCCCAAAATTTTTCCTCATTGGTTTCTCTATAACGATGGGAACATGTCGTTACAATATATATATACATATATATTTATAAGAGAATTTAGACCCGTAATGTAGCGCTTTCACACATCAGGATTCTTATTTGACCCTTCTTAAAAGTTACAATCTTAAGGAAAAGTCACAACCTTTCACAAATAAATAAATGAGAATATTGTGTTTGTGTACTGCCATATCACTGGGCTAAAGATTCTATGTATATATATATATATATATATATAAAAGAGAATTTAGACCCGTAATGTAGCGCTTTCACACATCAGGATTCTTATTTAACCCTTCTTAAAAGTTACAATCTTAAGGAAAAGTCACAACCTTTCACAAATAAATAAATAAATAAATGAGAATATTGTGTTTGTGTACCGCCACATCACTGGGCTAAAGATTCTATGCATATATATATGATTTGAACATCAATTTATTTTTCCCGATTACACCAGTGACAACTAACAACAACTAGCATATATAACCAGTGACAGATCTAGGATCTGATGATTGTGGGTGCTCATTTTTTTAACATAAAGTTGCTAGCAAAAAAAATTAGTTCTAGAAGCTTACTAATATTTTTATAATTTAGTAAATAAATAAAATACAAAAAATAGGGAAATCCAAAACAAAAAGAAATATAAGAAAATTTTCAGCAGTGAAAAAGAAATAAAAAACAATGAAGAAGTTTGGTATGTCTTTTTTCAACAAAAAAATAGACGTTGTCAGGGTTCTAACCCTTGATGGAGGGCACTAACGATCCTAGATTGGACTTTGGAACCACATCACCGATTGAATGTTTGGCTTACTAGGTGTTGAGGAACAATCATATATAATTTTCAGTATTTTCTATATACATATATGAAGTTTTAATCAGGGTCAATGGGTGCTCGAACACCCAAAACTCTACACGTGGGTCCGCCCTTGTATATAACAATAGTAGTGTTGATTTTGAGAAAGTGTGGTCATAAATTATAATTGAATCAAATTAGGAAAACAAGAATGTATCTATGTTCAAATCATTTTTCTTTAAATTAAAATGGATAAGAGTTTTGGGTTTAAAAAATAGGTGGGTTTAATTTTTAAATTAAGTAATATAGTAATATATATGGAAAATTATAATAAATATTGTTACTATTTAAAATTGTAAAATACCCATCAAGGTTTGAGTTGTTAGTTTGAGGGGTATTCTTGAGTAAAAAAAATTAGGTTGCGGTACTTTTAGATCAAAAGATGGATGGCGGGTATTTATGAGTCATTTAAACTACAACCTCTTTTCATTGTTTAATTAATGATAAAATTTCTTTTTTCTTTTCCTCATCAAATGCTAGGAAAATTCATCAAAGCACTTCAAATCCTTTTTCTTGAATGAAACTTAACCAAACTTCTGAGATATGCTAATTAATTAATAAGGGATATATTGGTAAATATGTATATATGAAGGGGTATTTTAGTCTTTAAAAGAACAATTTTTTTCTTCTGCTTTTTTAAGAAGCATAAATTTTTAACTTCTTTCTAACAACAGAAAAACTGCTTCTACTTCCATTTAAAAGTAGTTTTAAGGATTTTCCAAACACTTAATTTTTCAAAATAAGTCTTTTTTTCTTAAACAAAGCACTTTTGGCCTCCCAACAGCAATGTCAAACATGCTCTAAAAGATGAAAAATAAAATTGGGCACTTCTAGGATATTTAGAACAGAGGATTAATCATTGTTATAATTGTTGCTCTCATTTTTTTTAATTTTATATTATGATATTTGATTGAATATATATATTATAAGATATTAATTTGATCTATATATTATATTAGTAGTGGAAGAGAAAATATTAACACAATGGTTAAAAAGAGCGGAAATCAAAGGGTTTAAGACCCAAGGATGTCGAAATAAATATGAGTGAAAACCCTAGTTATTTTGGGCACTTCTGTTGCTTCCATTTATGTTGTTCTTCTTATTTTTCCATTGCTTTCATTAAATTGCGTCAGAATTCTCTTGTGATTGTTCTTTCTACCCAATATGCATGTTACTGATCATTCTGGAATATGGATTGGATTATCTACGGGCAGGCAATGATAGGTGGCATCAAGACTCGAGGTTTCGGGTTATGACAAGTTGGTATTAGAGCCCTAGGTTCCCCAGTGTCACTTGTATAAAGCTATTATCTAGTAGAGCCCTGCGGACAGTGTGGAGACGTCTGTATTCTGTTTGTGGGAGGCTACAAGACATCTTTAGAAAGATTTTTTGTGTTGGTTCATTATTGTGTGTTTGGTTGTCTTGGGTGGTTTCTAAAATCTTGCTTGTTTCACTCTTTTGCGGCTCAGCAGTCG
>JAJOOD010003137.1:0-58515 GCA_029582525.1 Solanum tacnaense
TTCCAACTCTTACAGGGAGATTGAAATTTCATCTCAACCGAAAATCAGAAGTGTCAAAAGGACCTTGGCTCCACACAAGTCAACCTTCCTATTATTCAGTAATTCCAAAAGCAAATAGACAATTTTTTTTCTATTTAGTCATCTCCTATATTTGTGGGCTAGTTTATCTTCGAATGAAGTGACTCTTGTCTGCTTATTAAGTTGTGTGTGATATCTTGTATTACCTATTACCTACACAAACTAACACATTTGTCTTTTGAGTTATTTTTCTTTGTCAGGTACTCAAAACTGATTTGTGTTGAGAAATTGGTTGAACATTCAAAGTTCTCAAAGATTCCTTCCCAAATTGAAATTTGTTAAAAGGAAAAAGAAAATGACTCAGACTAGTGAGAATACAGGCCTGACTGAAGTTGCTATAGTTCAGATCTTTACCGTTGAACAAAATGAGTTAATTGCACAATTGATGCAATAGTTTGCTGAATTGAGGGTTGAGCTCCAGAAAAAAGCAAGATTTGTCAATTCCGACTGTCGATCACTGTCGATGTCAACACTCTAGGCGATGGAAGGCTTCCCCTCCATTTTACTCCTCTGAATTCAAACTCGGAACATGTCCAGAATAACCCACCCTCCAACCCTGCTCAAAATCCCTCAACTATCAACTTAACTACCCCAAATCTTCAGTAGACCAACACTTCATACCAAGCACCGCCTCCTCTTCAAAGCCTGAATCCCAACCCTCAAGTCTTCCATCCCCCTCAAAATCAAAATGCTAACAACTCTCAAACATTCCCTCCATTTCAAAGCCTAAATGTCAACAATCCTCAAACATCCTTTTTCATGTACTAGACCCCTGCAAAAGGCATTCAAAATCCACCAAACGCTCAACCCTTACCTCCAAAAGTCACAGTCCAAACCGAACCACACCTTCACTATACTGCCTATTCCGAACATGACCACTACAAAGAGAAGGAGAAGGAGTGGAGGGCTAATGAGGAAAACACTAAGCAGATCTTGAAGGAAGAGATTACGAAAGTGATAAAAGAACTTGATTACTATTCAGAAGTTGTGGGGCTAAACTACAAAAAATTATGCATTCATCCAGATTTGGACCTTTCGGAAGGGTTCAAAGTGCCAAAGTTCGTCACTTTTAATGGAACTGGAAATCCTCTAACACATCTAAAAGTTTATTGTGATCAACTCATGGGATTTGGCAAAAATGAAGCATTATTGATGCGTCTCTTCAGTCGAAGTTTAAATGGAGAAGCTCTAGTGTGGCTTACATCACAAGAATTAAAGCAATGGACTAGTTGGAATGCACTTGCAAAGGATTTCACTGAAAGATTTGGACATAATGTAGAAGTTTCCCCTGATCGCTACTATTTGGAGAAGATCAAATAGAAGTCCATAGAAAACTATCGAGAGTACGCTCTTCGTTGGAGAAAAGAGGTATATGTTGTCATGGCGACCGGTATGCAGTCGGCCCAACAAAGAAAATATCAAAACCGCCATCTCAATCAGAAAAAATTCCCTCATCCAAATTTTAGGAAGTCTCCTAAGGTATTTACACCACTAAGGGAATCTCAAACTCAACTTTATGAAAGGTTGAAAGCAATGGGTATGATCCATCCTATAGAAGGAAGATCGGCCAATCCTTTGGGAAAATTTTACAGGGCCGATCAAAGATGTGCTTATCATACAGGAGCTGTTGGACACGACACTGAGAATTGTTCAACCCTCAAACACAAGATTCAAAACATGATCAACAACAATTTGATCAATATTGAGGAAACCACATCAAGGGATAACATATTGGATGCTTAAGAGTGAGTGCAAGACATTTCTGAACAAAGTTGTTTGAAGATATTCGGTCGAAAAGAAGTATGCCCAACGTCGGCCATAATTCTGCATATGAAGTTATTGTTATATTTCTTTTGGAAATGCATATTTTAATCCCTTTCTTCCCATTTTATCACACATTTCTTGTAATGAACTACGTCTGACCTGAATTCTCAAGACTGAGATACGTAGGCGGCCTGTGTCGGCCTCGGTCATCCTTTTATTCAACTTTCAATATTTCTTTGTACTTGGAACTACGTTTGACTTGATTCCTGCCTCAACGGGATACGTAGGCGCCATAATGGCTCGGTCATATTCCTCGTAAGATTTCCATTTTTCTTTATAATGGAAACTAGGATAGAATTTTTGAGAGGATCTAAAAAATTCATTTGAAGATAGACTTCTCCAACAAGTCAAGACAGAAGATCAAAATGAAATTGGATAGGTTTTTTGAGTGGATCTCAAAATTCCACAAGATGACATTTTCTAGAGAATCAAGATGGAAATCATGTTGAAATGTGCAACTGGGACAGAATTTTTGAGATCACCTCAAAAATTCCACAAAAATGTAATTTGTTAAAAGACTTATACTTATTATTATTGAGGCAAATTGGGACATTATTTTGAGGAGGGACCTCAAAATTCTAGAATGACCAACGTCAGAATTAACAAAGCAAGTTACAAGAGTTCTTCCATATTTTATACTGGGACATAATTTTTGAGGAAGGTCCTAAAAAATTCCATTAAGATTACATTTCGGAGAGCAGATGAGAGTGCAAGTCAATTGCATGAAGAAGCATGGAGACAATACCAACACAAATCAGTCTTTCAAACTAAGAATTTTTCTTTGGATGCAGGAACATCGAAGTCATAGAAATGGCAATGTCAAGCTGTCAAGTGTGACAAAAGGCATCATTTACACCCATCGTGGCTTCATCAACAGAACTTAGAAAACTTTCCATCTCATTTTATCTTCATTTCATTATGTTGCCTCAAGTGATTTATAAACAGTTTCTTTTTATTTTGTAGGAATATTGAAGACAAACGCTAATAGATTCTTCCAAAGTTTTAAGAAACAACATGTCGAAGGATCGCTAGTGATAAGTCACGATCAAAGTCACAATTAGGCTCACCACAGTTTCGTGTCCAGCTTTGCGGGTGATAGTATTGGTAAAGTCTGAATCATCTGTGAAATTGACATCAAATCTGAAGATGATCAAAAGCGACACTATCTTAGAAGTGTTGCAAGGGAAAATCACCAAGTCCATCACATCAGAAAAGATGTTGGAGATCGTAATATCCTCATGACAGTCAAAGCTATCAAATCGTTACAAGTTTTCAATAATGATTGAATATTTCCGCAACAAACTCAAATTTTGTTGAGTTTGTTAAGGAAGGCGGGAGTGACTTTAATCTTCATGTGAAAGAATTAAGTCATTCACCTCGATAATTCTGTCTTTTAAAGAGAGTTGTAGTTGCGACTTGCATATAAGTTGATATAGTTTTTTTTGTATGATTGTCACGTAGCAATTTAGGCATACGTGTTTCTTGACAATGTCAGGGTTGAGATTTCAAAATTTGTTGGGTATCCACCCCATAAGTGGATCATGTGTTTTGATTGGTTGATCAGACTTTAGTATATAGTTTTTTGGGCGATCCACCCCATAAGTGGTTTGTATATTTGTTTGTCCATTTCAGGTTCCTATTTTTAACTATATTGGAATATAATCGAGCCATCCACCTCATTACAGCTAGAATATTATCGAGCATCCATCTCGTTACAGTTGGAATATTATCGAGCCATCCACCTCATTATAGTTGGAATATTATCGAGTCATCCACCTCGTTACAGTTGGAATATTATCGATCCATCCACCTCGTTACAGTTGAACTATTATTGAGCATCCACCTCGATAGAGTTGGAATATTATCGAGCATCCACCTCGTTATAGTTGGAATATTTTCGAGCCTCCACCTCGTTACAGTTGGAATATTATCAACCTCCACCTCGTTACAGTTGGAATATTATCGAGCATCCACCTCGTTACAGTTGGAATATTATCGAGCCATCCACCTCGTTACAGTTGGAATAATATCAAGCCATCCACCTCGTTACTGTTGGAATATTATCGTGACATCCACCTCGTTACCGTTGGAATATTATCGAGTCATCCACCTCATTACAGTTAAAATATTATCGAGCCATCCACCTCGTTATAGTTGGATCATTATCAAGCCATCTGGCTCGCTGTAGAGATCATCGGAGTTTGCCATGCACAAAACAAGTAATGACATCTCCAAATCCTCAGCATGAGTTATAATGAACACACGGTGTTCGAAAGCAGTATCCATTATCTTTTACTCTCAATACTTCTTTATTTGCTCGTCTAGTTGAAAATGATGTTTATGCCTATTCATAAAGATATACTCATTTGTTATATGAATGATCTTTCTTTATTTTTCGACTCAAACCGCTAGCTAAAGCGGCACTATGTCTACTAATTATTTTCTTTGAGTGTGCAGACATATACTGAACATACTTATGTGGCATCTTTCACAACAAGAGTAACTGAAAAGCATTGTAAGAGATGCTACCACTTTTTCCAATTATAGTTTTTACTAACAAGTTTATTTCAGTCTTTGTCGAGAGCATCCAAGAGGATGAATTCATAACCACAGGTGCGAATGACATCAACAAGGATGCAACACAATGTGGAACTTTTTCTTGGCAACAAACTGAGACATAGTTCGAAGAGGAGTATCAAACTCTCAGGACATGAGCTGAGGAACAATTTCCACCACAATCAAACCACACCTCTATCAGAAGGCATGTGGGCTTTTCTTTGGGTTTATTGGATTTAGTTTCACATCCAATAAATTTTGATTTTCACCGGGAGAAACTTTCTAATCCGAGTGATAATACACCAAGAGCTTTGGAAATTATGTCTGTGTAAGTTCTTACTTATGGATGTGAAGAGCTCCGCATTCATGGCTAAGAGGCTGCAAGCCTCTTTTTCATACTCAACTTATTTGTCACTCTTCCAAAACCAAAGTTTATCTTAGCATACTCGATTTTCTTTTCAACCGATCGAGTCGAACTACAAGCAGCCTGATTCCCTAAGTTGAGGGATATGTAGGCGGGCTCAATGTTGAAAACTCGGCTGTATTCCAACATTCTCTCTTAAAATCTTATTCCCAAGCATTCTGATCTCTTCATAATTCGATATCAGGATAGCTTTTGAATTTTTCCAAAATGGTGCGATAAATCAAGCGTATTGAACTACAAGTGGCCTGAATTCTCATATAGCCTAAGATATGTAGGAAACCCATTTCCGATACTCAGCCATAATTTCTAAAGTCCGTACCAAATCATTTCTCTGAAAGATGAAGATGTGGTCGGTCAAAATTGGATTTGTCAATTTCATTTGCCTCGGATTTCTTTCATCAATCCAAGTCAAATGAGGGACAGTTGTTGACATCCAATTTTGGACCTCCACAATATATATTAATCATCGAGTTTCATAAATTCGAAACGATATGAAATAATTGACTTTATAAAGTTCAAAATATTTTTCAAGTTACTTTTAATTAATTTTACCATTTTTATAATTTTTAAGTAATATATATGTTTTATATTATTTTGTATACAATTAGTATATTTTATAAACATTTCGAAAGTCATCTCAAAAAGATTTTAATTTTAGTAAGTATTTCATTAAATTAATTTAGTTTAAATTATGGTTATAATTTTGAATCATTAGTTTACAATTAAGTTAATTATTTTATTTTGTCAAGATTAAGAAGCTCATTAAATAATTAATATTAATTCATTTTATTTGGGATTTAGCCGAATTTGTTAATTTAACTCAATTTGACTATTTCTTAAAACTCCAAGATCTAACCTATCTTTGACCTTCACCTTAAGCTCATTAAAAGACCAAGTTTTGGGCCTTTTCCTCTCAAATTCAACCGACCCTGCCCACAAAATACAACAATACGATACAACAACATACGCACGACCCAAACTGCACCCCGACCCACCCCCATACGCGTGCTCTTCTTCCTCAGCGAGCAGAATCGCGAAGAACTCCCAAAACCAGTCCAGCAGCAGCGAACCAAAGCCCAGAAATCGCACACCTAGTACACTACAAATCCAATCCAGAAACGTGATCCAAATCGCAAACCAGCAATCCTGCGACCCGAATCCACCTCGCGTGTCTGTCTCCCTCTCTCCCTTATCCTCTCCATACAGGAATAATCCAGGTGTCTCCATCTTCTTGTCTTTTCGTCCTTGCCCTTGAATCAGACGGATACCATTCTCATTCCGTTGAGAATAGTACGAATTCCAGTTGTTGGCAACCTTATCCTCAAGGGAGGGTTGAACTTCAAATTTGAAATTCACCCAATTTTCACCCATTTTAGCTTTAGTTTCTTCTATAAAAGTCCCTCTTTGCCTTTAGTTTAAGGTTGGAAAATATGGGTTAGAAAAGTAGAAAAATAAGGTCGATACTCAGACATTAGATACAACATTATAGATAAAATACAAAGGTTTTTAGAGGCTAAAATAGACCCAAAAATTGACAAGCAAGATAGAGGGCACTCAAGTTTCGGTTTTGTTTTGAATTCAACTTTTTTATTGTTGTGTCAGTTTCTCATTCTGGTGGTGGAATTGTTATCGTGGCTAGCTCGTTCTCGATTTCTCGTCTCAGTCGCTGTCCAAAATGAGGTAAATTCTTTCTTAGCTTTGTTAATTCGTCGTTCTTCTATGTTTTCTGTTTATGTTTTCTTAGTTTTGTTTTATGTCTCTATAGGTTAGAATTTGGTTGATGAGTATTATCTAGAGCAATGTTCCTCTATTTCTGTTGTTAATATTTTACTGTTATAGTCACAAATCTTCTTAGCTTATTTGATTATATTCCAGTTACTCGTTTGAATCTGTTATGAATCTTTAGGGAAGGATCGATTCACAAGGCGATATATAAATCAGCTCGTTAAAGGGAGGCTGAAACTTTAGAATTCATTAAAAGAGAACTCTGATCTCTTCAGCTCTTCAAAGGGAGACTGAAACCTTTGAGTTCAATGGAAGAGAGAACTCCAATCTCCTGCTTTTTGCTGAATTATGACTTATTGATTTATTCATCAAAAGCCCCTTTAAATAGGAGTCGTATTACATCAATAGGAAGTCTAATTCTTATGAAAGTAGGAGACCTAAATCCTATTCCAAACTAATAACTATAACTTAATAACTATAACTTAACCTAATCTTTATGAAACAATGAAATATAAATCCTATTATAGAATAATAAATAAAACAACTAAAAATATAATTAAATACTTAATTTAAGGGCTTCCAACACATCCACAACATTACCCCCCTCTTACGTTGAAAGATCTTGTCCTCAAGCTCGAATATCACGGCAATCATCAACTTATCCAATTCCATACCTAGCTTGAAGTTGACATTGATAAATTTTGACTCTATCAGTTTTCTGAAGCATGACTAATTTTTCCATCAGATTGCTACTTTCATAAGGTCCAAATCGCTGATATTCTTCCCAACTCATTGAGCCTTTCGCTCGTTTAGGTTGATAATACCATAATGGTGCTAGTCCGAACATGTGAAATCCAACCACACTAATCTTTTTTGCTATCATTGTATGTTGATCTTTTTCAAAAAAATATTCACAACGATGTGCTCAAATTAATGGATTATTGGAGCCGTTATAAATGGGTGGTGTATTGCCTTTTGTAGCAGGAATTGTTGATCTGCTAGTTGTCTGGGCACTATTTGACTTAGGTTTATGGGTTGCTGGTTTTGTGGAATCAATTTTCAATCTAGACAATTGTTCTTGGATGACTTGGACAATTCTTTCAATGAGGCGTTGTTCCATTGCTGCATTTTTAGAGTCCATTAGGGTTTCTATAATGGTATGTTCTCCTTGAAATCGAGAATTGATCTTATCTCCCATTGTGTTAGGCTCTGATACCAAATTATTATGAATCTTTAGGGAAGGATCAATTCACAAGGCGATATATAAATAAGCTCGTTAAAGGGAGGCTGAAACCTTAGAATTCATTAAAAGAGAACTCTGATCTCTTCAGCTCTTCAAAGGGAGACTGAAACCTTAGAGTTCAATGGAAGAGAGAACTCCAATCTCCTGTTTTTTGCTGAATTATGACTTACCATCAAAAGCCCCTTTAAATAGAAGTCTTATTACATCAATAGGAAGTCTAATTCTTATGAAAGTAGGAGACCTAAATCCTATTCCAAACTAATAACTATAATTTAACCTAATCTTTATGAAACAATGAAATATAAATCCTATTCTAGAATAATAAATAAAACAACTAAAAATATAATTAAATACTTAATTTAAGGGCTTCCAACGCATCCACAACAGAATCATCCATAAAGATTAATGTTTATCTTGGGTTTACCCCTCGTATTTGTTCGATAATAGGTATCTGAATTCGTGTTTGTGCATCTAAGAAATGTCAAATGCATTGGTGCGATTTCTCTGTCTAGAGCTACTGTTTGCAGAGTTGTATTTTCTTTTTTTTTTGTCTAGTATTTCTTGTTTGACATGATGGTGTCCATGTTTGCGCTTCTTCATAGTCGATATTTGTTCAAGTTCTAACTTGCTTGTAACCTGTCTGGGCATAGTTTCGAGTCCATTTCAGTGGGTGTCGCTTCGAAATGAGTTCTAAATCTGCGAATCTTCTTAGTCTTAATTCAAAAAATGTGCATATATTCAACTTAAGGCGAATCTTGTTCCTGGTTTCTGCATATACTTTTGTGGCTTGTTATTTTCTTAAGCTTGTGGGCTGTGCAAAGTTTTCCTTTCATATCCATTGGAATTTCAACTACTCGTTATGCCATCTTAGATTGATTTTATGATTAGTATGGTGTTGGGATTAATGGTTTAGTGCTTCTAATATATGTGTGACAGCATAATGGTCTCTTCTTATGTGATCTCTTTAAGTGTTTTGAGTAAAGTTGGAGTAAAATTCTGATTTACTGTTCAAGTATAGCTTTCTCTGTTAGTAGCCAATTGTTTTGTTAATATTGTTATGCCTCCAGCTTCCGCCTTAATTTAATGTATTGGTTTGGTTGTTAAATCTAGTAGGCTACAATTTCCACTCTATTGAAAGAATTTAGACTTAGAACTTGTTGATATGAAAAAGCTCTCCAATTTAAATATGGGGTGAAGTCGAACTATTCATTTGGTTGAGATTTTTGCCCTTTTGGGAAGATTTCGTATTTAACATAAGCATCATTTCCTCTGTTTAACTAGTTTTCTCGCTGCTCCTCCACACTTTATTTGTCGTGATTAATGTTCATAAGATAGTGGCTTTGTGTTATTTCCTTTTTCCTAAACTGTTCTATATGGCAACGATCTTCCATCCTCCCCTTTTCCTTTAACCCGTGCTATTAAGTGAATATCATATCTTTGTTAATCAATTTTGTTCAGTTCAATTAAAACGTGACTAAGTTGAATTCAAAATCTTGTAAACCTGTTTTCTTTATATGTTGTGGAAGCCTTCGACTTATAATTTGAGCATGAAATGACTCGGTTTGATTTTAGCTTTTCTTTCATGATCTAGACTACATTTTCCGTTAGATACTTCTTTTGTTGAAACTTTTGGTTTGACAACAGTAGCCTTCTGATTCTGTCCCGTTGTTCTGGATGAATTTTATCTCATTAAATTGTGTAGATACATTGTTTTAACTATACTCTTCTTTGGAAATTTTTCACTAATCTTCTTTAGTTGTTTTTTTTTTCATTCTATGCAACTGTTTTCTCTATTTGTATATCATAAAATGACACCTTAGAGTTCTCCATTAATCTTTTCTTTAGCTTAAATGGAGATTGCTTAAGTTCTGTGTCCATTTCAAATCAAGAGTTCTCATTTACTTGTTTGTTAATATGTTGGGAATTTTGGATGTCTACCTTGTTTGATAGCAAATCATATTATTATTTAGATATGGTTACTTGTATAAGATGTCTACTTATCCTTTTCTTTTCTCTCTTTTACATGATCACTCTCTCGTTGGAGTCCAAGTTGGACTCAAATCCATCTCCTTTGCATTTCGAACCAGGCCACAGAGGCCCAAGTTCATTCTCTTTCTCGAGTCAACCCTCAATTACCAATAATGGAGCAGACGAACAGGTCCAATTGAAAGAAAAAAGGGCCGGAAAACTAAAAATGCAAGTCCCGAGAGCTGAAATATACTAATATACTGTGTGATACAGCAATATACACTCACTGTATACGCTATATAAATGCAGTGAAATGGGCCCAAAAAGCCCTAAAATTTCAGCTTTGTATTTTGTTATTATTGGGCCTATTCCCCTTTTATTTTAATTATTATTACCTTGTTAGTTTGTAGGACAGGTGGAATTGGGCCAAAGGCCCAAAACGAAATTAGGCCCAAGTACTGGACCAGGCGGACAAAAAACCAGACTTGGGCCCAAATCTCTTTCCTTTTATCATCCAGATGCCTTGGTTGTTTACTTGCTATTATTTGCTAATAATTTTAAGGTTTTCGAAATTCAATTCCCCAAAAGAATAACTGTTTTGTGTTAACTATTAAAAATTAAACAAATATTTATTTTTACTTGACTTTAGAATATTTACCTAAATATTATCCTTATAACATTTTCCCTTACCACCTTAGTTATTTTAAACTCTTAAATTGTTAATTTCCTAAAGTTGTTAAGCAAGCTTATCGTTTAAAAGTATTAGACAAATAGTTAATTACCGGATAACCGCATATTAGCGGGCATTTCGGGTGCCTTTAAATCCTTCCTAAAATGCTAATATGAACCCCGAACCCCCCTTTAATATTTTCATTAGATTTCTATTTTAATCTTTTGGAAAAATAGTTTTCTTAATTTTACTTTAAAAATTAAGTGGCGACTCTAAAAACCAGTCTAGTTTATTTTTAAAATAAAACAAATACATTGGTTGCTAAGAGATTTGTACCCCAATTTTGATGGAGATAATATGAATAATAGTACTGGTGATGATCTTCGGGAGGAGGAACCAAATGCTGAAGCAAAAAGATTCTATAGGTTATTGAAAGATCTTGATCTACCATTATATGAAAGTGCAAAAGTTTCCAAACTTTCTACTTTGATTAAATTGCTTCAGCTTAAAAGTATTGGTCATTGGAGTAATGAGTCATTTACGATGTTGTTAAAGTTTTTGAAAGATGATTTATTGCTTGATGGAACAAACTTGCCGGATTCATATTATGAGGCAAAGAAGGTAATTCGAGATCTTGGGCTTTCTTGTAAGAAGATTGATGCATGTAAGAATGATTGCATGTTGTATTGGAAGAATGATAATTGTCTTCAATCATGCAAAGTTTGTGGTGCATCTAGATGGAAGGATGCTAAACATAGTGGGGAAACAAAATTGAAAAAAGGAAAAAGATATCATGCAAGATTTTACGTTATTTTCCTCTAAATCCAAGACTTCAAAGATTATTTATGTGCTCAAAGACATCTCTTTTTATGTCATGGCATCATGACAAAAGAGTTGATGATGGAATAATGAGGCATCCAGCTGATTCAATGGCATGGAAATTTTTTGATGAACTTCACCCATCTTTTGCAGTTGCGCCTCGTAATGTACGACTTGGACTTGCTAGTGATGATTTCCAACCATTTGGAATGTCGAGAACTCCCTACAGCATTTGGCATGTGGTACTTGTTCCTTATAATTTTCCACCTTGGCTTTGCATGAAGCAAGAGAATTTTATTTTGTCAATGCTTATACCTGGTCAAGGTAGTCTTGGTGATGCAATTGATGTTTATATACAACCTTTAATAGAGGAGTTGAATGAATTATGGGAAACTGGAGTGGAGACATTTAATGCATCAACTAGAAAGAATTTTACATTACATGCATCTTTGTTGTGGACAATTAATGACTTTCCAGCATATGCAAATTTGTCTGGATGGAGTACAAAAGGAAAATTGGCTTGCCCATGTTGCAATAAAAAAACTTGCTCTACAAGGCTAACAAATGGCCAAAAACAGTGTTATATGGGCCATAGACGCTATCTTCCTCTTAATTACAAATGGAGAAATGATAAAGTGTCATTTTATAAGACTATTGAGCATAGGCTACCACCAGAAATGTTGTATGGTGATGATATACTTGATCAGGTTGCTAATTTAGATGGGTTGCCATTAACAAAGGATCCACAGAAAAATATTAAAATATCGCATAAGAAAATGGGCGATAATTGGAATAAGAAGAGTATATTCTTTGATCTTTCATATCGGAAAACCTTATTGTTGTGACATAATCTTGATGTGATGCACATTGAGAAGAACATATGTGACAGTATTTTGGGGATAATTTTAGATATCAAAGGGAAAACAAAAGACACATTGAGTACTCGGTTGGATTTACAAGCAATGAATATACGAAAAGAATTGCATCCAATACAAAATGGAGATGAATATGAGTTGCCGGCAACATCTTACACATTATCTATTGAAGAGAAGAAAAAGTTTTTAAATTTTTTGAAGAATTTAAAGGTCCCAGATGGATTTTCCTCAAATATTTCTCAATGTGTCAACCTTAAGGATAAAAAAAATTCAGGATTAAAAAGTCATGATTGTCATATAATTCTACAACATTTACTCTCACTTGCCATGCATGGTATGCTTTGCAAATCTATGTCTGAACCACTTATTGAGTTGTCTATGTTTTTCAAAGTTCTTGGAGCAAAATGTTTGAGCATAGAGGAGTTGGAACAAATAGAAACCCAAATACCAAAAACACTATGCAAGTTAGAAAAGGTGTTCCCTCCTGCTTTTTTTGATGTCATGGTACACTTGTCTATTCATTTACCTAATGAATCTAGGATTGCTTGACCAGTTCAATATCGATGGATGTATCCGATAGAGAGATACCTACACTTTTTGAAGTGTTTTATTGGTAATATGGCTCACCTTGAAGGTTCAATTGTAGAGGGATATTTAGCAGTTGAATGTATGACATTATGTTCAAGGTATTTGAATACAATAAAGACAAAGTTTAATTGTCCGGAGAGAAATTATGATGGTGGGGTAATTGAATCTGAGGGTGGTTTAACCATATTTTGTGAACCTGGAAAATTTTTAAAGGTAGTTCACCAGACATACTTGATTCACATGATTTGGAGGAGGCACATTTTTATATTTTGAAGAACTGTAATGAAATTCAACCATTTCTCGAGTAAGTGTTAATTAAATCTAATAATTTACTTCTATCTTGTCCATATTTTAACTTAAAATAACATGTAGAACTTCAATTCATTGTAGAGAATTTTCACAAATTCATAGTGAGACCTCTCAACAAAGTTCAGATGTGGAGTGGAATAGACAATTCATTAGTTGGTTACAAAAAAAGGTGAGTAGAAATTAATCAATTTTCTTAAATCAAGTATGTAAATATTGTTTTCTAAAAGGGTATTTGATGTTGTTAGGTTGCAGAGTTATACAAACATGATGATAGTAAGAAATGGAAGATTTGCTTGTTATCACGTGGTCCTCTGCCATATGTGACAAGATTCAAAGGCCATATTGTTAATGGATATAGGTTTCATGTGCAAGAGTATGATCAATATTTGAAAATTCATAATTGTGGGGTAGCTGTAGTAGGTGAGACCGGTGAAGAGCAAAAACATATGAATTACTATGGCGAGTTAACCGAGGTTCTTGAATTACAATTTGTTGGGGAGAGAAGATTGACTTTATTCCGATGTAAATGGTTTGATGTGTATGATCAGAAGAGGGGAGTTAAAATGGATGAATATGGCTTTGTAAGTGTTAACCATCGTCGATGTTTGAAAATAAATGAGCCATTTGTATTAGCCAGCCAAGCATCACAAGTATTTTATGTTATCGATCATTCGAATAAAGGTTGGCATATAGTGCAAAATGTTCAACCTCGTGATTCTTTTGATATATTGGAGAAAAAGGATGATGACTTAGAAGAGTTAAATAACTCTACACAAATGAAAAGAAAAAGAACTCATTAAGGTTAGCAACTTTATTATGCTTGCTTTTACTTTATTAATTTTTATGGTAATGATTCTTTATAGTATTTTCTGTGAAAATTTGTTCAATGATATTGGTCTTTAATGTTGCCTTGATTTTACTAAGTAGTAATGGTTCATGCGAGGAACCTGTGTTACATGAACATGTGTCTTCTTCTGAATGCATTTTTAGTTCACATTTCAGCTTATGAAAAACTTCCTCACCTATTTGATCTTTTGTTTGGAAGACTTTGCTCTTATTATTATTATTATTAATAATATTATTATTATTTTGTATTAGGTTGACATGAATCCCTTAAAAACTCTAAAGTACGAAATGAGACAAGCTTCAAAAATTCCAAAGCATGAACTCATTCAACCTGGTGCCTTAGCAAAGGGACTAGGTCAAAGTTTGAAAGTTATGAGCACTACAAGAGTTAATGCTGAACAAAGGACTCTGATTTCCAAAAATAGAAGTTACAATGCCACAACTTCTAAGTTGAATAAGCTAGCAGACAATAGTTTCCATGTGAATCCTTGTTTTGATGAAAAGGAAGACAATGGTCTCCTTCGTGAAGGAGCTGAAATGAATCAATACACTTTGACCAGTGATGCAAGGGCTCGAGGACAAAGCTTAGGGATTAATGCTGAAAAAATGACTCTGATTGGCAAAAATAGAAGTACTACAACAACTTCTAGTCGAAATAAGCCAGCAAAGACTAGTATCCCTATTCCTCATAATTTTTATCCAATGGAAGACAATGACACCCTCTTTCTAGAAGTAGAAATGACTCGAGATGCTCAAAGAAGTGATAATTTGCAAAAGAGTTAGTCCAGTTAATCTATTTGATCAAGAAATTTTACTTAGCTTTCTCTACTTAATCTCTTTTATATTCTTTCTGTTATTAATAATGGGCATGAACTTCTTAGTTTGGTTGACTTCCATCAAAATTTGCAGGTGCATTTGAATTTGATAAGTCAAAAAAAGTGATTGGAGTGCCTCGATTTGCTCAAAAAAGTGATGCTAGTATTTTATTTTATTTGTGCAACTTTTTTTGTTAGTTCAATTGAAGTGTTAGTTTTTATAACTTGCACTTAAATTTGAAGGTCCGTTTGAATCTGGAAAAGCAAAAGAAGTGTTTGAAGTGGCTCAAGGTGCTAAGGAAACTGAAACTAGTATGTATTTTATCTTATGTAGTATTTTCTTGTTGTTACTTGTAAAGCAGTCAAAAAATTATCTTGAACAAAAGTTGCATGATTCTCTGCTACCAAATAACTTACAGCATATTTTGGTTTCTGACAAAATAGTTTCGAGATGACTTTATAGATCACAATAAAACACGAGATAGGTCTGCACTGACTAGCATTTTCAGGAACCAGGACATTCGAGATAAGGGGGAAATATTAGTAGCATTTATCTGTCTTAGTAACTGATCATTCCAGAAGAAATCCAATAGTTCTTTAGAAACATCTTTCCCACGATATCCCAAGCTTCTTTGTAGAAATCACTACCATAGCCATCAGGACTAGGTCTGCTTTTCTTATCAATACTAAACACAACTTTCCTAACATCCTTTGCATTAAGAAGTTTCAATATTTCCAATTGTTGTTCAATAGCTTGCTTCAATTGTCTCTGTTTAATAACTGGGTAAAAATACCTTGTGTTTGCATCTCCAAGCCTGATCCAGTTTGTAGTAGGAACATCTCTGCTAAGTAGAAGCTTGTTTGAATTATATCAGTTTTTTATTGTGATTATTTTCAGCATTATTGCCCTGAGTGTTATTCAAATTATTGTTCTTTTCGTTGACTACTACTTCCTTGTGATTCTATGCTGTGCATTTTTCCTTTGAGATTGTGTCACTATTGTCATGGGCTCTTTCACCTACGGCCGTCACGACTTGGGTCAATATTTGGAGAGCCGACCTTATTTCACATTTGTCATAGCCCCCGCATCAATAGGAGCTTGAGGGACTTGAGGATCTTTGGGACCTTGGGGAGGAACTCCCTCATTCACAATCTCCTCTTCGATCCTTCTTGCGTTCGCCCTTCTTGTATTCATATCCTAAGGACACAAGAGAAGGGTTAGGAAAAGGACTTTATAGAGTTAAAACACTAAGGCACGACCAAAGAGTAATGAAAGAAGTGAAATTTCCTAAACATCTTACAGCCTCCTATTCATAAATGTGGCGCGCTTCACACTCATGAACAAGACTCTACTAGACGTGGCTTATGAGACATCATCCTAAAACCATCCCAAAATCTTGTGCTCTGATACCATGTTTGTCATGACCCGAGCCTACACCCCGGACGTGACACAACGAACAAGACTCCCAAGATCCTCATACAAGCCTCATAACATTCATAACATAAGACATAAGAAAATGGTGCGAAATTAAAAAAATTTACAATCAAAGTCTTTTCATAAAACCAAATGGAAATCTAGACATTGTCTCAATAACCATCTAATACAATCGAGAATCAATAAGGGTCACAACCGTTAACAACATAGTCTCAAAATAAAAAGTAGAAGAAACTAGAAATGAACAACTTCCGTCCTCGAACCATGAGGATTCACCAAAAGCGTGGAGAGAATCAATCCAAGCTTTACTCAAAGGGAGAAGTACACCTCAACGACCGGGACCTACACTTATAGAAAAATGTAGAAAATATGGGTTAGCACAAAATTGCACTAAGTATGGTTGCCATGCATAAAAAGTCCTTGAAACATGCTAAAAAGGGACATTTAGTTGAAACATATATTTTTATCAAGTTTAAAAGTCATTATGCACAATTGTGAAGAAACATAAGTCAAACCATCTCATAAGCAACCCTAAGCTATACTTGTGCAATGCATAGGTAAGAGCCCATAATCCTACCTAATACTAAGTACCACTTTTAGGTCACCAACATCATACATATCTTACCTTGACCTCATCCATAGTCAACACGGAAACATTCATGTTCATAGCTTGTAGTAAGTAAAGTCACGCTTAGCAACATATCATACATGCATAATTCATAAGTCTTCATAGCATAAGAGAACCACACCACAACTACTCTTAAAGTCTACTTGCGCAGGGCATAAATGGAGTCCCATACCCCCACTTATACTAAGTAGAACCTCTTAAGAAGCCATAGTTATAGTTCATGTTCATGTTCTTGTTCTTGTCATAGTTCATTTTCTTGTCATGTAGGGAAATATAGCCTTAACCGACATAGACCATGTGAGCTACATGGAATCCGGTGTCATGCCCCCACACAGAAAAGAGGTGTCCTACTTGCCTAAGGTAGAACTCATGTTTGATAGCCTAGGTGGATTCATTAGCTATAACCTATGTGGGCACATAGTTATGGGATAAGGAAGGTGTTACTTGAAACCCGGCCTAACATGGGGAGAGCTTCCACCTTACAACATCCACTCGGTGATAAGCATCAAATTCCCATAGAGTAGTTCATTCTCTTTTAACATTATTACGCATGAGAGGGATGCCATTGGCCTACCAACCCAAGCTACATTATTCCACACATGAAAGGGTGCCATTAGCCTACCGATTCAAGGTACATTATTAGGATAGCTCATTAAATCCTCATGAAAGGGGTACCATTGGCCTATCGATTCAAGGTTCATTATTTGTCAATCATGAAGGGATGTCTTAGGCCTACCGATTCAAGGATCATCATTACATTACTTCATGGACTCATCATGAAAGGAATGCCATCGACCTATCGATTCAAGACAAAGCCTTAGAGTGCTTCATTAATCATTTATGAAAGGGATGCCATTAGCCTACCAATTCAAGGTTCATTAAGTCAAGATCCTTTTAGTTACACAAGAAGAGGATGCCCTAAGCCTACCAATTCATGGTACATTGATCAACATCACTTTAAATTACACATGAAGAGGATGCCTTAAGCCTACCAATTCATGGTACACTATACATTGAGAAAACCCTTTTACAATCATGTCATCATCATTCACAAGTGTATAGTTAAGAATAGCCTTTCAACAACAACATAATTGCATTATAGTCATGATCACATTACTTTCAATATCTTTACAAAACATGTACATAAGCATCATGATTATACAAAATCTCATAGTTTGTCCATAAAGGACCATAAATCATAATTCATCAACACACCTATAATTCCTACAATTTAGGCATGGGTAAATACATATTTCAATTAATCTAAACAATACCCATTTACATGGCCTTTCAATCAACCCAACAAGATCATCATAGTTATAATTAATTCATGCATAATAATTTGTAAGGTTATATGGGAGAATGATCTTTCAATCAATACCACAATTACACCATGGTCATAGAATCTTCATTCTCAAAGTAATTCTTGAAGCACATGCATAATTCTCATGTACAAATTCTCCTAATTTACCCTTCAAGAATCATGAATCACATTCAACCCAACATCTAGAATTTCTACATTAGATATGGGTAATAACATAATTCAATCAATTCAATTAATTCATATAAGACCCATTCACGTGCTTCTAAAATCAATTAACCCATATTAAGATCACAATTTAGCAATATAGGAATACATGGGTTCTTGGGGGAATTTCACAATAATTCAACCATAAATCATCGATTCAATCATAACCCAACATAATTCAACCATTGAAAACATTTTTAAGAAGAACCCATGTCACTCGAAAAACCCTATCTTTTGGGGAAATTGTAAGATTTGAAATCAAGTTTTGAAGGGGCTCTATGGGTGGAATCTACCCATAGATGAAAACTACCATACCTTGATGAAGAATCTTCAAAGAATTTGATGAAAAATCCTTGATTTTTTCAAGCACAAGCTTCAATTTTACTCTTCTTCTTCTTGGGTTTTTAGAGAGAGAAATATTGTGAGGAAGATGAACTTTTGATTTTGATTTGGGTCTTTGTGAAAGTGATTTTGTTTTGGTGTTTGTTGACTTAAAATACCTTATATATTTATTTAAAAATAATATAAAACATACCCATTTAAATTGGACTTAAAAATAAAAATTACGAAACTACCCCTCACGTGCAGTGAAAGCTTCCACGGCCGTGGACCCTAGTGTGAACCACGCCTACTGTCCACGTGACTAAGGCAATTAACACGGAGGCTCTCCACGGGTAGTGAAGTCCTTCACGCCTCGTGGACCCTCGCGTGGACTTTCTCTTTGCCCAAAATGGCTAAGGCATTGTTCACGAGAGGGGCTTCACATGTAGTGGAGTCTTCCACCTTCCGTGAACCCTCAGGTGAACTCCTGCTTGACCAAAAATGTCTAAGGCAGTGTTCACGAGAGCTTCTAAGGGCAGTGAAGGCTTTCACGCGCCTTGAAGCCTCACTTGAACAATGCCTTTTGCCTACACGGCTAAGGCAAAGTTCAAGAGTGTTTCTACGGGCAGTGATGCCTTTCAATTTCCTTGAACCCTCACTTGAACTTATACTTGGTCAAATTTTGGGGGCTATTTTACAACTCTAAACCACACATAAAATTCTAACACTCATATGTAAGGCTCTAGTTTCACCTATTAATTTCCAGGGTGTTATACATATATTCCAACAAGTGGTATCAGAGCTTGACTTTTCTATTTGGGTAACATCAAGAAAAGAGAAGATCCTGAAGGAATGGTTGCTCCACCAAACTTGGAAGAAGTTCAGTCCACCACTAGACCACCTCGCTTCAACGGACAATTTTATGGATGGTGGAAAACGCACATGCATAACTATATCAATGTTGAAGACACTGAGCTATGGGATGTGATTCTTGATGGACCTTACATTCCCACCAAAGATGTAGTAGATGGAGAACTCACCAAGGTGATTCCCAAAACCAGAAGGGAATACAATAAAGCTGACAGGAAAAAGATAGAAAAGAACTATAAAGCAAAAAAGCTGCTAGTGTGGGGGATTGGTCCAAATGAGTACAACAAAATCTATGCATGCGAGACAACTAAAGAAATTTGGGATTGTCTCAAAACAACTCATGAAGGAACGACACAAGCGAAGGAGTCTAAGGTATATATGCTAACGACTCAATATGAGAATTTATGCATGAAGGAAGGTGAAACCATCCATGAGATGATTACAAGATTCACTTCCATAACCAACAAACTAAGATGTCTTGGTGAGCCTATTCTCCCAAGCAAACAAGTTCAAAAGATTCTCAGGGTGCTTCCCAAGACATGGGAGAGCAAAGTGAATGCTATCACTGAAGCAAGAGACCTAAAGGTACTCATCATGGATTATTTGATTGGAAACCTTCAAACCTACGAGCGGAACAGGCAATAAGGGTCAACCGTGAAGGAAAGAAAGAAGGAGAAATCAGTGGCCTTGAAAATGTCTCTGAATGATGGGTCAGAAGGGGAGGATGACATAGCATATCTCACTAAAAGGTTTCAGAAGATAATCAAGAAGCATGGAGGGTTCCAAAAGAAAGGGTGTACTAGCAGAGCAACTGTAACACCCCTAAATACTAGACCAACATTCGCATGTCTATACACCATTGCTTAATTACTAGAATATGTTTTATTCTCATTTTGGGAACTTGAAATTTTTTGATATTTGCAACCTTGCTTAGCATAATTGTGATCGTAATTTAAGGTATTGTATGAGGGTATTTACGTAATTTTCTAATTAGAATTACATATAAATTGAAAGTGTTGGTATTAGGTATATACATATAGGTATATATGTATGCTTTTTGGGAAGCCTACTTTTATTTGGGCAGCCCTTTTAGTGACAGCTGCACATGTGACTAGCCTCACTTTTGAGACTATATTTTGACACCTCTTCTAGTAAAATTTGTCTCACCTGAAGTATAAGAACCTTAGAACATTATCTAACAAGTTGTTCTTCAAAATCACAAGAGAAAAACTTGGCCCTTTTGGCTGGAATTCGAGACACACTTCTTTTTGGTAAGTAACGAAATCTGTTTCTAAGCTGGGTAGTGTTTGGTATTTTATGCATATCTCTTTCTATAGAACTTAGTTTACAGTGAATAAATATGATTTGGAAGGATAATTCGTAGACCTACAACTCTTATGTTTATGTAAAACTCTAATTTAGCTGTTATGGATTCGAAATATGGGACGCAACATAGGACAAGTTTTGTCCAGATATCGGAATTAGAAATACTATATGATCAACTGTTAGTGTTTTGATGATATCTCTTTGTAAAAGATATATATTTTGCGGTGATTCTTGATTGTTTGCAACCTTAAGAGATGTACCTACATCTTTCATGAAGAGTATACACTCCATTTTTGCCTTTTTCCTTTTCAAATATAAGTTGCGACATGAGCTACTAGGCTGGCCAGAATTTCTGTTTTGGGAGCATAGTCGTATTTGTACAGGCTAAGCTTACTTGTGATGATAATCTTGTTTTACATAAACATTATTGAGCTGCTAGGAATTAAAGAAGTTATTTAATTGTATTTTTAAGGTTGTATATACTCGTGAACAAGTTGAGGACCTTAAAACATTGGTTGGTCTACGGTCTAAACTCGCGAAGTTGTGTTGGACTGTTTTTTTGCTAAAGCACTGAGGTTTGTGTATACACTTGTACTTGCACTCTTTTAACTGCTGGTATATCTAAAAGTTTATCTTGGTACCTTGGTTACCCCTTGTCACTTTGCATTGTCGTGTTGATATCCTTTAAGACATTAAAGACGCTTGTGTAACTCGCCCACTTGTACGAATTGTTTGATCACTTGGTACTCTTATTGGAACCTTGTCCTTCTTGTGGCTGTGACTTTGTCACTATTGGCATGCCTCTTGATTCGGATCATTTGCCATCTTGACTCTGGATTTTTACTTTCTTGATACCTGTTTGTGCTTGGTGTGACGACATGATGTATATATTGGGCAAGCCTTGTTGTTGAATCTCTTGGAAAATGGTGCTATGAGCGTTCTTGACATTTGGATCTTTAAATATCGAACTTGATACTCTTTACATATTGTTTACTTGATTTATTTATTATGTTCAATTATGCTGCCCATGACTTGAGAAAGGTAACTTGGTGAATCTGAGGGCTCCGAACCTATAGTTTTTGCACCACTAAGCTATATGCTTAGCGATAGTTGTTTCTATCGTAGGGAATGTTCGAGAGGATGCATGAAGCTGGCCATTGGAGATGGAGATTTTGAGAGCCTTAAGGAAGATCACATTTGCATATAGGCATCTATATTTTGTATAAACCTTGGGACTTGTACATGATCTATGTGTTGTATATTTACATGAAATTTTGAGGACTAATTTGATCATGTCACCATGGGTTGTAATATAAGTATGTCTATATGTTTTGTTCTTTTGGGGTGTGTAAACCCAAGTCTTGTAATATACAAAATTTACTATTAGTTTTGAATGTTTGTGTGAAGCATGAACCGACTGATTTCGGTACTCGAAAGTTGGTAATATTCTTGTTATCTCATCCTTAAGTGTGAGGATATTATATGCATGAAAAGCTCATCAGTTATTTGCTTAAATTATTGTGGGAGGGTTATTCTGTTAAAAGTTAAACTCCGCGCCATGTCAATTTTAACATCAAATAAATGTTTAAATAGGCAAGATGTATATCCTTAACTAAATTATTCGTTATGAACCTAATCCCTCTACTAGATTAAAATCAATATGCCCTTCGTTAATCTTTTTTAAATGTCGCAAGTATTAAATTAGGTTTCTCGTTAAGTGGTAGTATCCCTCCAAAAGGGTCGCTACAGCAGCAAATGCAAATGATCTTTGCCACAAATGTGGGAAGCCTGGACATTTCATGAGGAACTGTCAAAGCCAGAAACAGGAAGCTCAGGACTTCAAACCTCGCAGAAGGGACCAGGTCCCAGATCGTGCCAGAAAAAGGCTCACGCTGATCAAGTAGTTTAGAAAGTCTTTGCAGTCTAGGTAAAAGGCTCCAGTTAATCAGAGGAAGAAGAGAACAGCCATGAAGATGTCTCAATGATGGCCGTCAAAGGTGATGAAACCGTGTTCAACTCCATTTTCTCACTGATGGCAAAATCAGACGATGAAGAGAACTAGGATAAGGTAACCCTTTTTTATCTTAAAAGTGATCTAGATACTTTATCCATTAAAAAGTTAAGAAAACTTGTTGCAGTACTAATTGACTCAGTAGATGAACTAACCACTGAGAATATTATGATAAGTGAAAAACTAAGTCTGTGTAAGGATCAAAATACAGCCTTTAAATCTCAAATGTCTGAAATGAGTATTAGGATAAATATTATAGAAGCTGAGAGCATGTAGCCCAGTAAGGAACCTGGTACCTCTGAGGGTGGGAAATGGAAACTCAGTAGCTTTAAGGTTGAATTAGAAGAAAAGTTAAAGGCATCGGAGTTTAAATTAGTGGCTTCTCTTGAAAATAATTCTCAACTAATGAAAGACCTTAGTAAGATAAAAGAAGAGCTGAACCATTCCCTGAAATGGACTGATTCCTCTAAGATCCTTTCGAACTTAGCCAATTAGAAGTTCAACAACAAAAAGGGCTTAGGTTGTAGATAGATAGAACCTCCCTACAATCATCACAGTAAATATGTCTATGTTTCTGACAATCTGTTGTGTACCCATTGTGGAAGAAATGGTCATCTTAAAGAAAATGTGAGTCTCTAAAGAGAGTAAAAGAAAGGCAGGAGAATTTTCTCAAGTCAAGAAAAGGATGTGTAGAAAAGAAAAAAGTACCTGGTCCCATATACCATTTTAGCAAGAACACGAAGGTTTCTCATTAAACCTTTTGACAATTTTTGGGAACTCCATCTCAAGTGGGTTCCTAAGTCTAATAAATGGTTCTTGTGCAGAAGAGAGGAAACAATCAGTGCTGGTACATGGATAGTGGATGATCAAGGCACATGACTGGAGACACTCAAAACTTCCTCTCCTTGGAAGCACACCAGGGCAGTGGTGTGTCGTTTGGTGATGGGAAAAAGGGTTTTATTCTCGAAATTGGGAAAATAGGAAGATCAGAAGAACATTCCATAGACAATGTTCATTATATGAATGGTTTCAAATATAATCTGTTGAGTGTATCTCAAATTTACGATAAGGGAAATGAAATTAAATTCTTGTCTGACAGGTGCCTGGTTACCAACTATGTAACTAACAAAGTTGTATTGTCTGCCAAAAGAGTCAAAAATATGTATGTTGCAGATCTTGACTCAATAGAAGGGGACAATCTCACGTGTCAAAGCACTCAGAATGACAATGCAAATCTATGGCATAGACGATTGGGACATGTGAGCTCATCTTGCTAAACAAGCTTGTTGCAGGGGACCTGGTCTGCAGACTGCCTAAGCTGAAGTATTCTGACAACAAAGTATGTGAGGCCTATGTAAGGGGGAAACAAATGAGATCATCCTTCAAACCCAAGAAAGGTGTAAGCACAACTACACCACTAGAACTTCTCCACATGGATCTATGTGGACCTGTCAGAATCCAAAGCAGAGGAGGTAAGAAGTACATTCTGATAATTGTTGATGATTTCTCCAGGTTCACCTAGAACATGTTTTTGTGGACAAAGGATGAGACAGTTGGAGTACTGATCACCTTTGCCATGGCAATTGAACTGAAGGTTAACTGCAAGATTGCAAGCATCAGATCAGACCATGTCAGAAAGTTTGACAACACTCAAATTGAAGACTTTTGTGCTGGAAATGGAATTCATCACAACTTATCTGCACCAAGAACTCCTCAGCAAAATGGAGTTGTGGAAAGGAAGAACAGGACCTTGGTGGATATTGCTAGAACCATGTTGATTGACTCATGACTTGCATTGAATTTTTTGGCAGAAGTAGTCAATACAACTTGCTATGTTAAAATCAGGTGTCTCATCAGGTTAGTGATCAAGAAAACCCCATATGAGTTGTTGAATAACATGAAACCTTCAATTGCTCATCTGAAGCCTTTTGGTTGCAAATGCTTCGTATTGAATAATGGAAAGGATGATCTTGGCAAGTTTGATGTCAAGAGTGATGAAGGGGTGTTTGTTGAGTATTCTTCTACCAGCAAGGCATACCGAGTTTTCAATAAAAGAACTCTATGTGTTGAAGAGAGTATGCATGTAATATTTGATGAATCTGATGATAAGAACAAGGATGAACACAATGAAGACATTGAATTAGAGGAACTGATGAAGGGTCAACAAGACAAGGTAATCCAAACTTCTCGAAGTGAACAAGTTTCAAAGGAAGGAAAAGGTGCAGAACTCACAGAGGAACCTGGTCCCTCCGATGCAGCTCAGGAGGGAGTCTCTCAGAACAAAGAGCATGAAGAAGATGAATCTGCTGCTGATATTGAAGAGGAGATAACTAGAAAGTCCGAATGGAAACATCAATTTTCTCATCCTTTGGATTATCTTGTTTCTCCACTTGATTCTGGAATACAAACTAGATCCAAAACAAGAAATCTAGTTGCATATTCAGCCTTCATATCCACCATTGAGCCCAAGAACATCAAGGAAGCTTTAAAGGATGCTGATGGGGTAACATTAATGCAGGAAGAACTACATTAGTTTGAGAGAAGCAAGGTATGACACCTGGTCCCAGACCTCTCAACAGAACCATCATCGGGACTAGATGGGTCTTCCAAAAAAAAACTTGATGAGCATGGGATCATCACCAGAAATAAGTCAAGACTCATGGTACAAGGATATAATCAAGAGGAAGGGATTGACTATGATGAGACCTTTGCTCTTGTAGCCAGAATGGAAGCCATCAGAATCTTAATAGCCTTTGTTACCTACATGGAGTTCAAACTATTTCAAATGGACGTTAAAAGTGCCTTCCTGAATGGGTATATGAACGAGGAGGTGTATGATAGGCAACCTCTAGGTTTTGAAGATACTGATCTGCCAACCATATGTTGAAGCTGGACAAAGCACTATATGGTCTAAAGCAAGCTTCTAGAGCTTGGTATGAGCGCTTGTCAAAATTTCTTCTGGCAAACGGGTTCAAGAGATGTAAAATTGATAATACTTTGTTCTTAAAGTCCAGAAGTAAAGAGTTATTGATTGTGCAGGTATATGTAGATGGCATTATATTTGGAGCTACTTCAGATTCACTATGCAAAGAATTTACTGACTTGATGAGTAGTGAATTTGAAATGAGCATGATAGGGGAGCTTACATTCTTCTTGGGGTTGCAAATCAAACAGTCCCATCAGGGTACATCAATATGCCAAGAGAAGTACATAAAAGAATTGCTCAAGAAATTTAGTATACTTGAGGCAAAAGTTCTTGACACCCCAATTAGCACAAGTGTCAAACTGGATATGGATGAAGAAGGGATTGACGTAAATAAGACCATGTATAGGGGAATCATTGGGTCACTCCTCTACCTCACTGAAAGTAGACCTGACATAGTTTTCAGTGTAGAGATGTGTGCCAGGTTCCAAGCATCAGCAAAGGAATCACACTTGAAGGCAGCCAAGCAAATTTTGAGATACTTAAAGGGAACATAGGAACTGGTCCTCTTCTACCCTTATGGTGACTCCTTTGATCTAATTGGTTATGCTGATGTTGACTATGCAGATTTTCTTGTTGATCGAAAGAGCACTTCAGGCATAGCACACTTCTTAGGATCATCACTGATTTCATAGGGCACCAAGAAGCGAAATTCAGTAGCTTTGTCTACAACAGAAGCAGATTATGTAGTTGCTTCATCATGCTGTGCTCAACTCTTACGGATTAAGCAACAACTTGAAGACTTTGGTGTTCTCACAGACACTATTCCTCTCATATGCGAAAACACAAGTGCAATGAACATGGCCAAGAACTGTGTTCAGCATAAGAGGACTAAACATATAGATGTGAGGCATCACTTTCTGAGGGATCATGTTGAGAAGAAGAATGTAGTGATGAGATTTTGCCAGACAGAAGACCAGGTGGATGATATCTTCACCAAGCCTTTGAGTAAAGAAAACTTCGTCAAGAATAGACTGAAGTTGGAGATGCACAAAATCACTTGATTTCATAATAAGCTTACATGAAATATCCCTTTCTGATTATGTTAGGGAGGACAAGTATCTATACAGGTTGTATTGCTTATTGTTTGAGAATTCACATCTGGTACCTTACTACAGGTACACACTCATGGCATGTTGTCTAAAGGGAAGATCTAATCATACAGGCAGGGCAATCTATAGAAGAGGGACCTGGTCCCCCAAAGGTTAGTATCACTTTTGCTATATAGTTTGCTGACAACGGTCACTGCCACATGTCTTCTCCCCATTCATTGTGTCAGTTTTAGACATTTTTTTGCTTTAAAACCAAGAATCGTCATTGTTCAGGGACCCGATACCTTGTTAAATACAACCTTTTGAGAGAATTAAACAATCCAAATCTTTTCCCATCCGCTTTGAATTCTCTCTTCATTCTTCAAATCTTCTTGTCCTCTCTCTTAAACAAAATGACTATCTCGTCTTCTTCTTTGAAACTCCCTATCTCCCAAGAAATTGAAACTCCCACTTCATTCAATTTCTCAATTCCTCCCCCAGAAGAATCTCTGTCCACACTAGTCTGTAGGGTTGGTGAGACTGGCGAATCTAACACTCCCCTCACTGAAGTAGTGATGTCTCCTGCACTCCAATCTGAGGAAATCGTACCCTGTTCTCCAACTTTAGTGTTATCCTGAGAGAAATCCCAAAATTCCAAGGCCCAGTCAGTTGTGAAGCCCAGTCTTGAGACACCCACTGAAGAGTTAGAAGTTGGGTCTCGAGTTATGTAATCTACCATGTTTGAGTTGCTATTTAAAGGGGATTTGCCTGAGGGCAAGGGTCGAGAGTCCAACTTTCTAGTAGCAGCAGAGGATTTTGTGGCCATACATAGTTTGGCCTCTCTCAGAGGAGATGTTCATCCAACTCTGTTGGAACAAAAGTTGAGATCACTGGAACAAGTCCCTCACAATGTTCAACATGTGTTCGACCAAACTCCTAAATCATTTGATGTTGACAGTGAGGAGGAGGAGGAAGAATAAACTCTTTTAGTTTGGCAGAGAAAAGGGGTTCGAGGGGCAAATGTTATGAGTATGACAGTTCCAGATCTGGAGGTAGTTGATACTTTGCATGAGGCTAAACATGACGATGAGTCTACTGAGTCTGAAAAGAAGAGAAAAAGGAAAGGAAAGGGAAAAATGGTAGTTTGGCAAACCATAGGAGAAAGAAAAAGAATATATGTGACCAGAAATGAGTCACAAAAATTAATGGGAGATGCCTTGGCTGCAAACGGAGTACAAACGAAAAGAAATCGGAGACGAAGAAGGGATGGCCATATGCCTATGAGGAACCTATTTTAACTCCTCTGCATATAGGGTCAAGTGAGACAAATTATGATGACATTGTTAGAGCTATGGTTAAAAGGAAGAAGGAAGCAGAGGTTGAACGGGTCAAATCAAAAGGGGGTCACAAGTCAGTGAAGAAAGCTCCGGTGAAGAAGGAAAGTGTGATTAACTGGGCTACTGTGAAACCAAAACCCGTCAGGAGACCTCCTATTCAAAAGCCAGTGGAAGAAAAGGTGTTGACTAGGGAAGAACGTATTGCAGAAATGGAGAAACAAAGGGTGCTAAATGGAAGAGTAGTATTTGATCCAGAAATTCTTATAGAATTTGGTATGTCTACTCTTTTTGATTTTGTATCTCTACAAAGCTTGGATCACTTGTTTGAAGCCCCAGCGCCTTACTTGCATGAACCAGAGGTGCCTGAATTCTATTACAAAATGGAGCTTCTAAGTGATGGAGGGATCAAGACAACAGTGAGAGGGGTTAAAATCTCTCTGAATGAATAAATATTGGGCATCATTTTGAGTGTACCTATGGAAGGGATCCGGTCCATTGAAGGATGCAAACACTCTACTGAGTTTGCCCAATAAGCCACCAAATGTGGTGACATCAAACGTGCAGGACTACCTAAGAAATTTCTAAGAGGAGAGTACCAGTTGATGTTTGAGTTCATCAACAAGGTCTTGGTACCAAGGACTGAGAAAAGAACTGTAGCATCTTCTGCTGATTTGTTCCTTATGGAAAAATTGGATGAACTTGAGGCCATCAATCTTCCTGCAATTATGCTCGAACACATGCACAGGGTGATGACTTGGAAGACCACCAAACATGGCACTCCTTATGGATATATGTTGAACTATGTGTTCAAACACTTTGAAGTACCTCTTGGAAGAGGCATACCTGGTACTGTCAAGCAAATGTTCAATGTTGTAACCCTCTTGGAGTGTGAATATGTTGAGGGAAAGGTAAATGGTAGGTCTCATGTGTCAGATCTTTTTGAGCAACAAGCATCTCCCAAACATGAATTGACTTATCTTACCGTTATCCTGAATGCTAAGGAGGTTGAGATTGCACAACTTAAGGCTCAGTTGCAGAGGACCATTTCCAAGGGACTTGGTACTAATTTTGTGGATGAGAAGGAGGTCTGAAAGTTGAAAGCTGAGAATGAGCAGCTGCTGAAGACAAATGCCTCATTCAGTGAGGAAGTTCAAGCTCTTAACAAGCAAATCATTCAAGCTCATGTCGATGCAAATGAGCGCATGAATTTGCTGATGAAAACCTTTACTCCCATCCCCCTCCATCCTAAATGTCTAATGTCTCCCTGTCATCCTGTCTTTCTATCTAACTCTAGTAGCAAAGTGTACTGTTTTGGCTGATTTATGTGGTCAGCTCAATGATCTAATGATATTGTCTCTTGTGCCTTGTCTCGTATGCTTTTATCTTCTCTATTTCTGCTTACTTGTGCATGTACTGTGTGGCCCATGACCCTGAATTCCTAACGTATTGCATGCAGCTTGTGTATTTTTACTGCTACTCCTTTTCAATGATGTCAAAAGGGGGAATTTGATTGTGAAACTCCTGTGAAATTAGAGTCTAGTGGAAGAGAGAAGATGGGATATGATGGGAATACTATTGATAGGGGGAACTAATCAAACAGGGGGAATACTACTAATAGGGGGGACTAATGTATTTTGAATGAATGTTAAACTAATGTGAGGTAGCATAAAGCTTGTTTGTCATCATCAAAAAGGGGGGAAATGATAAGTCTTACTGTTCCCAGATGTTTTGATGATCTCTTAACAAATGCAGGGACCCGGTCCTCTGCAAAGTATTCTCGTCCAGGTTTGTGTCCTATACAGCTGGAAAGTTGTCGCATCAGAGGTTGGTGAGGTATTCAGTGTACCACACCCATCAAAATGGACGAGGTTGTTTTGTCCAACGGTCAATAAGTCTTTATAGTTGACATAGTCAACATGACAAACAACAAATCACACATTCATTCAAAGAGATAATATTCAAGCTTCAACAAAAACAGCAAGGGACCTCATAGACTGATGAATTGCTTCCTGAACAAGCTGTTATTTTGATTGCTTGTATTTGTGCTTACATTATAGGATTCGTTTCACATGTGTTATAAACGTTACAATCCTTGGGTGAATCACTGTAAGAGCTTAGTTGAGAGCAACTTTGTGTCTTACATTAAAAGTCTATATTAATCAGTTAGGTTAGTATAGTGGGCAATGCAGGAATTGCTTTGGCTCATTGAGTGATAGTGTATTACTCAGAATAGAGATTAAGAAGTTAATCTCGTGTGTGTTGTAAACTGTGTTTTACTTTTGCTTGAGAAGATTAGAAAAAACAGTTTGAAAATCATGTGAGACAGGTCGTGGATTTACTCCCTTTAGCAAGGAGGTTTCCACGTAAAGTTGCGTGAGCTATCTTTACTTTCAGTATTTCTTCTGTTTATCTTAACTATGCTAAGGACCTGGTCCTATCGTAACTAGTGGACGCATACATTCCAACAAAAAGTCTTAAAGTAGAAAGATGATAGAGTTTGAGGTTAATGGTAAAGAAATGTATATATTCTCTACTAACTGTAAGGCAAGAATTTAAAATTGCATGACACAAGTTATGCTCAGTGTAGTGGTGAAGCCAAAAGTTGCCGTTCATGATCATATCGTAACTAATGGACGCATACATGCTAATAAAAAGTCTTAAAGTAGAAAAATGATAGAGTTTGAGGTTAATGGTAAAGAAAAGTATATATTCTCTACTAACTGTAAGGCAAGAATTTAAAATTGCATGACACAAGTTATGATCAATGTAGTGGTGAAGCCAAAAGTGGCCGTTCATGATCATATCATATCATATCATCATATCATATATCATGTATTACTATAAGTGGAAACAAAAAAAGTTGAAAATTGAAATACCAAAATATCCCTATAAAATTGAGTTACTACAATAATGCCATTAAAAAAAGTTACTCTAAATTAAAATGTTATAAGATATTTATTTAATTATATTTAGATAGTATTTCCTCTCCCATGGCTGCCAACTATTTCTCTAGCTCTCTCTATCAATATGTATGACACAAAATTGTGAACAAACAAAATTGCCTATATGACAGCACCAAAACGACCGCAACCAGAAGTGCCATCAATCGACCTCAAAGAGTACTTTGCATCATGACAGCACCAGAACAACCACAACCAGAAGTGCCATCAATCGACCTCTAGGAATACTCTGCATCAAAGACATTGATTCCTTTTGACCAACCAGTCCCTTTACTTCGAGGTCCCATCAAGGCAGGCCCATAAGAAGAAACATCTGGGTGATTCATCATCGCATTTAAAGACCCTATCTCCTGGGCCTCTGCATACAAGGCTTGTGAGTCTCAAGTCACTCAACAATGTGAATCTGGGGGTAGGATTGGTTGCTCTATCACAGCTTCAGACAAATGTAAAACTCCTTGGTGGAAATCATTCACTGGCAGTGCTTCCAATCAGGACTTTGCAGAGAGGGCGAGATGCGAAGAACGTGAAATGGAGGCTTGCCTTGAAGCAGCAAAGGGGAAGTGCCATGAATTTGCAAAGCAGAAGTGCTTCCTGGCATTTCGTGATGCAAGGATTGCTGTAAAAGGATTGAGTCCCAAGGTGAACCAAAAAGAGTTATCCAGGCTAATTTCTTGGGTGAACTTAGGGGAGAATTGTCAGATAACTGATCTTTGGAGATTAGAGAGGCCTTGGCTCTAGTTTAAGGCACAACTAAAAGTGTCTTATTGCAAAGGGAGTGATATATTAGGTTCAGATGACACACAAAATTATGAATATTTGAGAATTAATGTTGAGTAGTTTGATTTGTAACTGAAGTTCAATATGACGGCACATATTTGTGTCTTCTTGATTCTAACCTTCATGAAATCTTTCTTTTGATTCTTGTATTTCATAGTGCTCATAAATGTGGTGAATTGTGTGACTAAAAAATAAAAAAATAAAAAAATATTTAGATAGTAATTATATAATATTATAGTATACAACACTAGCAAACCCAAAAGTTGTAGTAAATACTATTCATACAATCAATAAATCAGTTAATAGTAACAGACTATATACATTTAACCATATGTCATTAGTATATGAATAACTTGAATGTTTAGGCTTAATAATGTGTATTTACTATTTCTTGAACTTTGTATCACTTCTTTAGTACTTAATTATGTTTATTTAATGTCAATCTTGAATTGCTTCATCTTTCAATCTTTGTTGCAATATTAACTTTTGAAATGTCAATATACATGTAATCAATCAAGGATTTATTTTCCTAATAAAATATACCCAACCTTTTCATTCATTTTCTCCATACACGAAGAGTTTAGAATTTGAGGTGGTACAAACTCCCTATGGCATTAGGTATAACACCACCTTCATTAATATTCAAGTACAACACATATATATGTCGGAACACATCTGTATGTTGGAACACATTACAAAAATCTAGATCGAAGAACATAATTGACCTCAACTTCAAGTTAGAAAGATCAAGTGAGAGATACCTTTCTCCATGACTATGAATGGCATGTCTGATACTTTTTCCCGTATTTGTTTTACTTGCTTGTTTTTTATTATGCTTTCCTTGAGGTGAGGGTCTTTTTACCTTCATAAAGTGGTCGATAAGGGTTGCGTACACACCGCTCTCCCCAAACCATACTTGTGGGATTACATTAAGTAAGTTGTTGTTACTCTGAGTAACAACAAGATTTGGATCATCCTAGTCCAGATCTTCAACCTCAATAGCAGCTTCTAGCACTTTTACTATCCTCTACTATATATGTTGTTCCATAATTCAATACCTAAACTGATAGAATGCATGCATCCACTATCAGTCAACGGACCAGGTCCCTTGACTCAGCAAGAACAGAAATGAAGAGTAAACAATAAAAGGAACACAACACAAGCAATTTATGTGGAAACCTCCTTGCTCAAAGGAGTAAAACCACGACTTTTCTCACAGGATTTTCAACTGTTTCCACTAATCTTTTCAAGCAAAATTGAAACACAATTACAGCCAAAGTGAGAAGAAGTTACTAATCTCACAACTAAGTAATAACTCTATTACTTATTAAGCCTAAGCAGATACAACACTGCCCACTAAGCTATCACCACTAGACAACTTAGAATTCAATTAAGCAGATACAACACTGCCCACTAAATCAACTAACTCCTAGATGACTTAGAATTTGACTAAGCAGCAAACAATGTTGCTCACTAAATCAGTTAGCCTTAACTGATTTTGAATTTTACAAATGAACACAAGATTTGAATCCTTTATAGATTAGGAACAGATTTACAATGTAAGTACGGAAGATATAATCCTAAGACAACTAGACAGCTTCCAGCTCTATCAGGTCCCTATTGTTCTTGAGGATGATACTTCTCTTGATTGTTAGCCTTTGCAAGAGTTCTTGAGAGTTTTCAAGTTGCAAAAACCAAGGTTGTGTCTATTGGACATAATCTTTATGAAGAATAAATGCAACCTTCGAGGCCACGCTATTGGCCAAGGTTTCTGCCACAGTTGGAGATTGTGCGCCAACCAATTGTACTTTTTACAGCCTGGCATTTGTGTATATTGTCACAAGGAGCAGGTCCCATGGTTTGTCAAATTATCAAAACTACAAATAATATTTCCCCCCTTTTTGATGATGACAAACTTCACACAAATACCTTTGTTCATTCCCCCTGTCAACATGCTCTTCATTCCCCCTTTCAAACAGACCCTTATTTATTCATTCATTCCCCCTATCAATCAGACCTTCCACCAACCTAAGCAACCAATATTTCCCCCTTTTGGCATCATAAAAAAGAAGTGCAATAAACCAGCAAAACAAGTAAGATTGCTAAGTAAGATCATAGCCAAGGGCAATACCAACATGGTTATAGCAACAAGATTAGACAGAAATTAGTCACAACAAAACAAGAATCAACTTCATTGCACAAAAATCAGCAGTCAATACATTAAATTTAAACTGAAATTGAGAACCCCGGACACTTTCCACACAAAAGAAAGACAGAGGAAGGGACAGAAAAGGACTATGAGGAAGGAGGCTGATGGGAGAGGGACTTAATAACAAGAGTAAGCCTAGCATTTGCTTTATCATTATCTTTGATCAATTTCTCCTACAGGGCAGCATTCTGAGCCAAGAGCGCATCATTCTTCTTCCTCAGCTCATTGACCTCTGAATACCAGGTCCCTTAGACTGCGCTTTGAGTAACTCAGCCTTTAATAAGGCAATCTCCACATCTTTGTTGCTCACACACACAATCATCTCCTCCAGCTCGTGCTTTAACTGATCTTGTTCCATTACCAACCGAGATATCTTGCTCAGTGGACCAACCTTTCCTTCAATACACTCATATTCCACCAGAGTAGTCTGAGAGAAGGACTATTTGGCAGTTCAAATTTTACCCTTTCCCATTGGAATGTTCAGATGTTAGAACACCTTGGTCAAGAAATAGCCATAACCCATGCCATGCTTACCCTTGTGTTCAATCACTGATTTGTACATATGCTCCATCATTAGGGCAGGAAGTTCTAAGGGTTCAAACTTGCATAGTGATTCCATGATGAACAGATCAGTTCCAGAAGCGACTGTCCATTTTTCTGTCCGAGGAAGAAGCATTTTGTTGACAAATTCAAACACTAGCTGGTACTCTCTTTTCATGAGTTTCTTTTGAATCCCCGTACGACGCATGTTAGGGAGTTTGGAGCATTCTTTCACAAACTCCTTGGTGCAAGATTTTCCGACTACGAACCTGATCCCTTCTCTATGTACTTCCAGTATTTGTCCTAGTAGTTACTCATCCAGATGTAAACTTTTGTCTCCTACCCTGGTGTTGAGGCTACCATCCTCTGCAAATTCTACATTATAATAGAACTCTGGAACCTCCTCCTCATGTAGAACAGGAGAATTGATCTTGAATAAGTGAGTCCACAACTGAATCTCCACAAGATCATACAGATAATCCATTCCTGGCTTGGTAATGATATCAGGATCAAACACCCGTCCTCCTAGAACCTTTTGTAGACGCAGATTATTAACAATTAATTGTTTGCTTACTGCGTAGTCATCCTTTTTCCTTTTGGGACCTGGTCCCTGTGCAGAGTCTTGCTGGAGAATATGAGAAGTTTCTCTCTTCCTCTTTGATGGCTCCCTCTTCTTTTGTGAATTGTTTCCCTTTTCTTTTGTACGGTTAACCTTCTTGACCGCAGATGCCTTAGATTTTCTTTTACTGGTTTTCTTTACTTGTTTTCCTTTTTCCTTTATTACATCACCCAAGGAAGAGTCTTCTCCCACACGTTCATGCTCAGAAACCTCAATGGAAACATCCACCACATCTTCAGAAGGCATATCAAAGACCGCATCGCCAGATTTCCTTCTCCTTCGGATTTCTACAATAGTTGTTTCACTGGACTTCATATCATCCCCCATGAGTTTTTGGGAGACGGCTCTGGTAAAGGGCCTCCTTCTAGGAGTTTCTTCTGTGACTTTTTCTTTTCCCTTTGTGGTGACAAGGACCATTCTCCTTTGCAAGGACCACTTGAGAGGGACATTGTCCTCGTCAATGTCAGTAGAGTCAAAAGATGGATAGACACCAACCTTTGGAGTTTGGTCAAATACTGGTTCAGAGCATCCAAGCATTTCATCCACAAAACTTCCTTCTTCGTCATTTATTACCTCTTCTCTCATTTGAGCTAGACTCTGGATAACCAGGCTTTCACTGGCGGCAAGTATATTTGACTTAGAGGACTTACTATTGGGAAGATCACCCTCAAACAGTTCGTCAGATAACATAGTTGAATAGGGACCAGGTTGATGTGAGGGTGTAGGGTTATTAAGATCTATGGTAGACTGGGGAGTAAGAGGACTCGCTTCTGCAATGTTGACCGGAGATATGGTCGACATTTTTTATGGAGAAGGAGCATCAGATGATGTATAGAATGCCATTGGATCTCTTTCATTTAAAGAGTCTAGCATTTTCTTCGAAAAAGATGGTGAATGAGACATGTTACAGAAAGGAGGAGAAAGGTACTGGAGAGAGAGAGAAAGATTAGGACTTTTGGTAGAGACTTTGAGAGAGAGGGAGTTTGAAATGTGAAGAGATGGAGTGGAGGAAAGTTATATAAAAAGAACTGAAATGATGTGTCAGGTCCCTGAGTAGACGCGTCGCTTGGACTTAAAACGATGGGACAACGGTCATAATGGCCGATGACTGACACGTGGAGATCTCAACGGTTCTCATTCAACAGTTTAAATGTAGAGAATGCTAACCTTTGAAGAGGACCAGGTCCCGATTTGCAGGTGAAATTTGATTCCTGAATGGTTATGACCATTCTTTGCTCCTGTGATTTCCATGAGTGTATACCTACAACAGGTACATAGTTGATCTCACTTAAACAACGCATTACCAGGAATGAGGATACATGCCCTCCTGATCATAGCCAAACTAGGATTGGATGCCTTTGGATAGGGTTAGGTTAGTGCATGTGCATCATTCCCAGCTTCAGCCTGTTACTCTCAAATTGATCCTTGTTGGGGGCCTTTGTGAAAATATCTGTAATTTGATCTTCAGTTTTGCAATATTGCATGTTGATGGTCCCCTTTTCAACATTGTCTCTCAAGAAGTGATGTCTGACATCAATGTGCTTTGTTCTCTTATGTTGAACTGGATTTTTTCCCATGTTAACTGCACTGGTATTGTCACACATGAGAGGAATAGTATGGATGTGTACTCCAAAATCCTCAAGTTGTTGCTTGATCCATAGTAGTTGCACACAACAAGATGCAGCAGCTACATATTCAGCCTCAACTGTGGAGAGAGCTACTGAATTTTTTTTCTTGGTTCCCCAAGAGATAAGTGAGGATCCAAGTAAGTGTGCCATTCCAGAAGTGCTCTTCCTGTCAACCTGATATCCTACAAAATCAGCATCTGTATACCCTACCAGTTCAAAGGAGTCACCTGCTGGATAGAAGAGGACCAGGTCCCCTATCTTCTTTAGATACCTCAGAATCCGCTAAGCTATTTTCAGATGCGATTCCCTGGGACATGCTTGAAATCTTGCGCACATTCCTAAATTGAAGACGATGTCAGGTCTACTTGTTGTTTGATACAACAGTGATCCAATAATACCTCTGTACATGATTGGATTCACTAATGGAACAGCCTCATCTGCTCCCATCTTTGAGTTTGTACCCATGGGGGCATCAATAGGCTTAGAGTCAACCATATGAAATTTCTTTAGCAGCTCATTTGTATACTTCTCTTGACAAATTAAGGTGCCACTTGAGGTTTTCTTGATCTGTAGTCCTAAGAAGAAGTTCAGCTCTTCCATCATGCTCATCTCGAATTCATTCCCCATTAGAGTAGCAAATTCTTCACACAGATATTCAGAGGTAGCTCCAAAAATGATATCATCCACATACAGCTAAATGATGAGTAGTTCTTGTTCCCTTTTAATTAGAAACAAGGTGTTGTCTGCCCCTTTTGAATCCATTCATCAGAAGAAATTTGGACAGCCTTCCATACCAAGCTCTAGGTGGTTGTTTCAAACCATATAGGGCCTTGTTGAGTTTGAACACATGGTTTGGGCGGTCAGCATCCTCAAATCCAGGTGGTTGTTTCACATACACTTTTTCCTTCAGATCTCCATTTAAGAAGGCGCTTTTGACATCCATTTGGAAGAGCTTGAATCCCATAAAGGCTACAAAAGCTATAAGAATTCTGATAGCCTCCATTCTGGCAACGGGAGCAAAAGTTTCATCATAATCGATGCCTTCCTCTTGGTTATAACCTTGAACGACCAGTCTAGACTTGTTCCTCGTAATAACTCCATTTTCATCAAGCTTATTTCTGAATACCCACCTTGTCCCTATAATGGTTCTGTCTGCAGGTCTGGGGACCAGATACCACACTTTGCTCCGCTCAAACTGATGTAGTTCGTCTTGCATTGAATTGACCCAGTCAACATCTTTCAAGACCTTATTCACATTTTTAAGCTCAATGGTTGATATGAATGCTAAGAATGCAACCGAATTTCTAGTCTTGGATTTGGTTTGCATTCCAGAATTCAATGGAAAAATGAGATTTTCAAGGGGATGAGATGATTTATGCTTCCACCTTGATTTAGAACTCAGGAGTTGGGGTTGATCTGTTTGTTCTTCTTCAGCTTCAGAATCATCAATTTGAGGGTGAGGATATTCCTCATGATCTGCATTGCTGGATGGACCAGATCCCTTGGTGGACTTGTCAGCTTCATTAATCTTCACTGATGGACCAGGACCAGCACCATCAGATTCTTGACTTCCTTCAGCTTCTGGACCATTAACTTCATTACTCTGAATTTTGAACAGCTCTTCAAGATCATCATTATCCTGCGGCACCAAGTTCTTCAGATCACTACCTATATCAAAAATCACATGAACACTTTCCTCAATGCATAGTGTTCTTTTATTGAAGACTCTGTAAGCTTTGTTGGAGGATGAGTAACCTACGAAAACACCTTTATCACTTCTTGGGTCAAACTTTCCAAGATCATCCTTGCCATTGTTTAGCACAAAACACTTGCAACCAAAAGCCCTTAAATAATTTAGCTTGGGTTTTTTGTTGTTGAGCAGCTCATATGGTGTTTTTTTCAGTAGACACCTGATCAAGCACATGTTAGTCACGTAACATGCAATGTTGACTACTTCAACCCAAAAATTCTGAGGCAGATTTGACTCGATGAGCATGGTTCTGGCAATATCTACCATAGTTCTATTCTTCCTTTCAATGACACCATTTTGTTGAAGTGTTCTGGGTGCTGAGAAATTGTGATGAATATCGTTGTCCACACAAAAGATGTCAAGCTTCGCATTTTCCAACTCAGTTCCATGGTCAGACCTGATCCCTGCAATCATGCGGTTAAGCTTTGTTTGAATAATTTTGAAGAATATCATCAGCACCTCAGTTGTCTCACATTTTGACTTGAGAAACATAGTCCTCGTGAATCTTGAGTAGTCATCCACAATCACCAGGATGTACGTCTTTCCGCCTCTACTTTGGATTTTCAGAGGGCCACACAAATCCATGTGTATCAGCTCAAGAACTCTTGATGAGCTTACTTGCCTTTTTTTGTTTGAATGAGGATCTGATCTGTTTCCCTTTGACACATGCATCACACACTCTTTTCTCACTGAACTTCAATTTTGGCAAACCACGGACCAGGTCCCTAGAGATAAGTTTATTCAATAGAGAAGAGCTCACATGACCTAGTCTCCTATGCCATAAGTCAGCATTTTCACTTTGAGCACTGAGGTATGTCAGATCGTCTCCATGAGTCATTTTGAGGTCTACCACATACATATTTTTCCGCCTTCTGGCCATCAGGATAACCTTCTTGGTAGACAAGCTGGTGACAATGCATTTGTCTGATAAAAACTTGACCTCATTTCCCCTATTACATATCTGGGAAACACTAAGAACATTGTATTTTAACCCACTCACATAGTAGACATTTTCAATAGAGTCTTCGAGTGATTTCCCAGTCCTGCCAACTCCAAGAATATACCCCTTCTTTGCATCGACAAAAGATACACCTCCACCTTGAATTGCCTTAAGTGAAAGGAAGCTTTCAGTGTTCCTAGTCATGTGCTTTGAGCATCCATTGTCCATGAACCAGCACTGACTACTACTTCATTCACTCCCCTGCAACAAAGATAACTTATTACACTTGGGAACCCATTTTAATGTGAGTTCCCAGTAAGCTGATAAGGGCGTAATAAGAATGTTTCTTGCCCAATGAGGCAGGTTAGTTCTTTTCCTATTCGAGGACTTAGGAGTGGGAGCAGGTCCCCTTTTTTGTGCTATTTTATGTCTAGAGTAGACTAAAAAAATTTCTTCTGAGGCTTTCCAGGCAATCCCTTTTCAGATGACCATTGCGACCACAGTGAAGACACAATAGATTATCTGACACAGATACATATTTACTGTGGGGATTGTAGGGAAGATTAATGTTCAAGCTACCTAATCCTTTTCCGTTGTAGTTTCTTTGACTGGTGATGTTGGAAAGCAGCTTGGTAAAGCTGGTCCATTTTAGAGATTTTTTTAGTTCTTCTCTAAGATAGGACAGGTCCCTCTCCATCAAATCATTTCTTTCCAAGGCTAGAGCAAGTCTTGTCTTAGCAGTATTTAGATTGGCTTCTAGCTCTATTTGCAGGCTAGTGGCCTCCCCCTTTCTTTTCCAGATTTCTCATTCATTATGCTCAATTGTTCCTTAAGTTCTAGATTTTCAGCTTCTAGAACTGTCACTTGTTCCTCAATAACCAACATGTGGACAGTCATCACTGTCTTTTCTTCACTAAGACTATCTAGACTGTTGTTCATAGAGTCTTTTCAGCCATTAACTCTATGATAGAGTCTATCAGAACATCATCTAGATTTCTCAACCTTCTAACAAAATAAGTCTTCAAGTTTTGTTTAAGGTCGAGGAGAGTTACCTTTTCTTCATCGTCCTCATCATCTAATTTTGCCATGAGGGCTAACAGGCCATCAAATATGTTAGCATCATCTTGAACAACCAACATGGATGCATCATCAGGACATTCTGATTCTCCTGAATCACTTAAAGAGTCTCCCCAGACAGCAAGAGCCTTCTTCACGACATAGTCAGCTATAAATTTTCTTGCATTTTTCTCAGGTACCAGGTCCCTCCTCTTGTCTTTTTCACCTACAGGTCTTTGATACTCTTTGGTTTTAGCTTTGAGCATCAGGCAATCTCTTATAAAGTGTCCCTCCTTTCCACACTTATGACATAGGTCACTTACAGTTGCAACACGAGGAGGGTTCCTTCCTTTTCGAAAACCTCCATGTTTTCTCACAATTTTTTGAAATCTCTTGGTGAGATAAGCCATGTCATCCTCTTCATTGGAGATTTCACCTGGTGAGATCTTGAGGACTAGAGACTTGTCTTTATTTGCTTCCTTCTTTGAAGTGTCTTGATTTCTATTCATCTCATGAGTCTGAAGATTTCCAATGAGAGCATCCATCGTCATTTTCTTCGGTGATGGCATCTACTTCGCTTGCCCATGACTTTGGAAGGATTCAAAGAATCTTCCTGACTTGCTTACTGGAGCTAATAGGTTCTCCTAAACATCGTAGCTCGTTGGTTATGGAGGAGAATATTGTATGCATGTCATGAATAGTTTCCCCTTCCTTCATTATGAAGTTCTCATATTGGGTGGTCAGCATATCCACCTTTGATTCCTTCACCTGCTCTGTGCCCTCATGAGCTGTCCTTAGACAGTCCCAGATTTCCTTTGTTGACTCACACGCAGAGATGTGGTTGTACTCTTCAGCACCTATACCACACACTAGCAACTTCTTAGCTCTGTAACTTTTCTCGATCTTCTTTCTGTCCGCCTCGTTGTACTGTTGGTGAGTCTTCGGAACGACTTTTGTGATTTCGACATCTTTCATTTTAGCGGTTGGAATGAATGGTCCATCCAACACTATATCCCATAACTCACTGTCTTTAGCCATTAGATAGTCGTGCATCCTTGTTTTCCACCAGCTATAGAACTGGCCGTTGAAACGAAGTGGTCTTGTTGATGATTGTTCTTCTTCTAGGTTTAATGGAGCAGCCATTCTTTTACAGGAATATCTCTCTTAGTGTTAACCAGTTAGAGAGCACCTGCTCTGATACCAATTGATAGAATATGTGCGTCCACTATCAGTCAATGGACCAGGTCCCTTAGACTCAGCAGGAATAGTAATGAAGAGTAAACAATAAAGAGAATACAACACAAGCAGTTTACGTGGAAACCTCCTTGCTCAAGGGAGTGAAATCACGACCTATCTCACAGGATTTTCAACTATTTCCACTAATCTCTTCAAGCAAAAGTGATGCATAGTTACAACCAAAGTGAGAAAAAGTTATTAATCTCACAACTAAGTAATAACTTTATTACTTATTGAGCCTAGGCAGATACCACACTGCCCACTAAGCTATCACCACTAGACAACTTAGAATTCAACTAAGCAGATACAACACTGCCCACTAAATCAACTAACTCCTAAATGACTTAGAATTTGACTAAGCAGCAAACAATGTTGCTTACTAAATCAGTTAGCCTTAACTGATTTAGACTTTTACAAATGAACACAAGATTTGAATCCTTTATAGATTAGGAACAGATTTACAATGTAAGTACGGAAGATATAATCCTAAGACAACTAGATAGCTTCCAGCTCTATCAGGTGCTTGTTGTTCTTGAGGATGATACTTCTCTTGAGTGTTAGCCTTTGCAAGAGTTCTTGAGAGTTTCCAAGTTGCAAAAACTGAGGTTGTGTCTATTGGACATAATCTTTATGAAGAATAGACGAAACCTTCGAGGTCATGCCATTGGCCGAGGTTTCTTCCACAGTTGGAGACTGTGCACCAACCAATTGTACTTTTTACAGCCTGGCATTTGTGTGTATATTGTCACAAGGAGTAGGTCCCATTACAAGGTCCCATGGTTTGTCAAATCATCAAAACTACAAATAACATAAACTTAATCAGTATACTTATCCCCCCCAATTCACCAAATAAGACTATATAGATTAGCTTCCAAAGAGCCTATAAATTTCATATCAAAAAATTCAAGAAATTGACAATTATATGTTAATTGTAAGGTATCTACGTACAAGTATCATCCCAATCATGGACAAATCGAATGATTACAAGCCGTTCTTCTTCAGAAAGAATAGCTTGATCCACTTCCCATCCAGAATGAAGATGTGGCAACAAATACGACATTTTTATCTATTGTTGATTTGATTTTTTTATGCTGGAAAAAAACAATGAAGAAGCTGACAGAGTGTGAGAAACAAAGTGCTGAGAAGAACGGCTTAGGGTACCAAAAGTGCTACTCCTACAAGGGTCTCAAATGTGCTAGTACCCCCTCTTAGGGATCGTGTCGTCAAACCAAGTTATCTCAAAATTAATTATCGCATTGTAACTTAATGTGAAATATAAATAATATCACAATCTCGAAATAACTAAACATCCTACTAAACGAGTCTTGAATGATGGTTTGCTAGGAGGAATAAAGGAAAACTAATTTTGATTACTTGATAAGATATTTATATGTATGTGTTAAGTAGTCTAAAGATTATTTATTCCAATATATGTACTATATGCAGAAGGTAGACCCACATAGTGCACGTGCACCCGCTAATTTCAAAAAAAATTATATGTTTATGCATGTATCTTTTTTGAGAAACTAACAGAAAGTAGAATATAAACAAACACTGAACCCATATGGAGCATAAAATTGTCCTTGGGTTTGTAGTACGAGCTAGAGAAATTACTGGCGAGACTAGAGTTTGAATCCAGGTTATGCCCTATTTCACTGTTTTTATTTTAAGTTCAGCTTAGAGATTATATTTGAGTCATTAGTGAAAAAAAGTCATTAGTGACCAATTGAATACTACCATATCCGTTAATTATTATTGAAAGTTTCGCTAACGGCCTAATCTAGCTAGTGCCAATTTCATTGTTTTTATTTCAAGTTTAGCTTAGAGCTTATATTTGAGTCATTAGTGACCAATCGAATACTATAATATCTGTTAATTATTATTGAAAATTTTGCTAACGACCTAATCCAGCTAGTGCCTATTTCATTGTTTTTATTTTAAGTTTAGCTTAGAGCTTATATTTGAGTCAATAGTCATCAATCGAATGCTACATTATCTATTAATTGATATTGAAAATTTCATTAATGGCCTAAATTAAGATAGTACTTACACAAAAAAAAAATAGTACTTATACACCACAATACTATTAGTGCGCCTAAAATTTTCAAATCTTGAGTTCGCCTCTGAGTCTATATGTACTATTTGATTAGGAGTATTAGTAAGTGGCGAGATTATCTCTTTATTCTACTCCATCTATCCAACAATAATTGTCCATTATTGACTTGACACAGAGATTAAGAAGTAGTAAATGATATGGTAATTTTACCAAATCACCCTTATTAAATATAAGACATCTAAACATTAAAGAAATGAATAGCATTATTTAATATCAAGGATAAAATAGACACAACATGATAAATTATTCATTAGTTTTATAAACTGGACAAGTATTGTTGGACATCCCAAAATAGTATAGTGAACAAGTAAAGATGGACGGAGGGAGTATCATTTATACTAGAGAAAAGACATAAAAGTGACACCTGAAATTGACTCGAATTTTCAAAGACACATTAACATGCAGGCGTCCTATTACCCCCCACCCCTAAACAATTTCGAACTTATATTATTACATCATTTTTCGATAATTCCAAATTTTAAAAAATAGGTGTTATCACACACCAATCGTTACGTGACACGTGTTAATTTAATTTGAAATATTATTTTTTTCATTTTAAATTTTTCTTTATCTCTCTCTCTCTCTCTCCCCTCTCTCTCTCTTACTTTTTGACTTATTTTAATTTTATTACTATAATTTTAATTTTATTTTAAATTCTATTTCATCTTTCACCCTCACTTTCAAGCTATCCCTTCCTCCATTTTCTTTCAGTTTCTTTCTTTCTTCTTCACCTACCGCATTAAGATTTTCATTCATTTCATATGGTATAACAAGTCTTGGATTGTTCTCAAATGGAAAGAGACTTAATTTCTACATAACTAGTCTTTCGAGATAACTATAAATGCCTTTGATATACCTCTCCTTAGGAAGCCCCTTGATTTTTAATTCCTTTCAACTCTTTCTTGTGACATCATAACACAAATATAGAACACCCAGATTTAAGTTCACAATGAAGAGAATATCCCAATTGCTAACTTTGCATAATGATGTGATTTGAAGATTATAGTTAGATGATTGCAATCGTAATATATTGTTCCATGTTGAAGGAACGCGAATGATATGTCTCTCCCATTTTCTTATTGGAGTCTCCTCTAAAATCCACAAGTCCACGTATCCACTTACCCATTTTTTGTAGTCTATGACTTCTAATTTACCCTTCACCTCTATCAACTTGTAATAGTACATCGACAGATGAGGTGCATTCCACAATGCAAAAGTCTTGGATTTTTCAGATTTAACATCAATTGCAACTATAGCACGATCATTAAACAGATAGATAACTCCATCAATGCAAACACTAGGCTTTAAACACGAAATAGCAAAGGAAAATCTTTTTTCTCTCTCCATGATTCGTCTATGCCTAAAGTGATAACTCGGTGTCTTTGTTTGTACCTTTCATATGTTGTAAAAAAACTTTGAACTTCTTTTCTTTGGGCTCAAAACCTAATGAATAGTTACACATATAATATTCTTCCTTTATTTTGGGAAGAAATCTTGCTTCTCTTGTACTTGGATTGAAAATTGCAGCAGGACGGGTAGATAACAGTTCCCAAAGGCAAAATAAACCATTAACGTAATCCAATGGGGAATATGCAAAGCCTTGGACATATATGTCATTAAATCTCTCAATTTGCAAAAACGGAGCAGAGTATTTTTCATCTTCTCTTTGCTCAACAATGCCAAAAACTGTTTCACTTTCATATAAAACGAATTTTGTTCCACCAAGCTGACTCATAGAACGACAAGTATGGATATTCACAAAATCTGATTCCAAGACAAGAGACTTACAAAAACTTGTAATACACTTGAAATGCAATAAAGACTTGACCGGAAGCCATGAGAATATTTCAAACATAATTTCTTCCGGAATTGATAGATTCATGTTCGTTCTTCTAATTGAACACGTTTTTACTTGATTTTTAGGTCTGAAACCCTTCCATTATAGAGCGTATATTTATTAGATGATTTGTGTTGAGGTTAAATGACTTTAGGACTCTCTTTTTGCCTCTCCAAATTTTTTAAAAAAGGGGAAAATTATTAATATGACTTTTTAAATCCTTTTAAAGATTTATAGACTTAACATATGGGATAAGTTTCTCAAATAGTGACTCAACTTATACCTTATTTCTAGAAATTAACTTTGATCGGTATATAAAACAAGAAGCACCCAAAATGCATCCCATGATGTAGTGATGGAGCTTAATTTTACGATTATTATGGTCGCGCCAAGAGAAGGAAGAATGACACTAGTAATACTATAGTGAGAGTGTTTTCCTTCAAATACTTGACTAAAATTGATACACGGACGACAACTTGGTTCTTAATTTCGCATAGATGAAGATAACCAATGTTACTACCATCGCAATGGACTTTTGAGATTCTTCGAGAAAATCAATAAGAGTTTAAACTAAAGATTTAAGCACAGATACTCAACATCTCATACGATCTTAACAATTCATGCCTACTCGTTAGCAAGTGCCTCGGGTCCTGCCTCTCTTTTCCAACAATCTCAGCCCGAGTTATTTGTTCCTTTTATTTTAGGCGAGCTACTTCGTTCCAGCCTCTCTCTTTCTATATTGATTCACATTTGGCTTGAACTGTATTTGTTTGAGCATGCATCCCTCTCGACATGTCTTTTAGAGTCATTCCCTTTCTCTTTTGAAACAATCTTTAGTTCAAGTACTGGTCGACAGACTAATTTCCAACTATATTTCTGGAATGCAGTCCTAGACAGGGAAGTGCAGGTTTGAGCCTAGCTTGTGAAAAGGCCTTTGCTCAACTTCGAATTTCCAACAGAGTAAAATTTAGGGACTGTAGAAAGACCCATGACTATGTTCTATATTTGCTAATACTGCTATCATCACTAGGTATTTCAAATGCTGAAGGAGTTTGTTCATGATTATTGTCATGTCTCCTACATTTGCTTTAACAATATCGTTGAAAAATGAAGTATGGGATGTTCTTTTGATTCAAACATTAAAATAATGACGCTTACAACAAAGAACACCAACTTCTCCACAAATAGCTAGCCCCCGTATCAACTCACCAACTACCTGATCCATTCCATTCCTGTATGATATAAGGTCCATTGCTCCAGTTATTAGAATGTGCATATCTGTAGGTTCTTCATTTTGCAAAATGACGTCTTCTTTTGAAGGGAAAAACTCGGCCTTCATCTCACTTGTTACCTCGTGCATGTTTCAAGAGTTTCTTCCTGCTACAGACCTTTCGAATCTGTTTTGATAAGTCTTAATGCTCCCAGATGTTTTGATGATCTCCTCACAAGTGCAGGGACCCGATCCTCTGCAGAGTACGCTCGTCCAGGACCATATGCTATACAGCTGGCAAGTTGTCACGTCAGAGTTTGGTGAGGTCATCAGTGTACCACACCAATCAGAAAGGAAGAGGTTGTTTGTACATAGATCAATAACTCTTCATGGTTGATAAATTCAATATCACAAACAACAAATCATTCATTCATACAAAGAGAGAGATTCAAGCCTCAAAACAACAAGGGTCCTAATAGATTGCATTATTGCCTCATGAACCAGTTGTTACTTTGATTGCTTGTATTTGTACTTATATTGTAGGATTTGTTTCACTTGTGATAGAAACGTTTCAACCTTGGGTGAATCATTGTAAGAACTTAGTTGAGGGAAACTTCGTGTCTTACACTAAAGTGTATATTAATCAGTTGGGTTAGTATAGTGGGCAATGCAGGCATTGCTTTGGCTCATTGAGTGATAGTGTATTACTCAGGGTAGAGATTAGCAGGCTAATCTTGTGTGTGTTGTAAACTGGGTTTTACTTTGGCTTGTGAAGTTTAGTAAAAGCAGTTTGAAAATCCTATGAGACGGGTCGTGGTTTTACTCCCTTGAGCAAGGAGGTTTCCACGTAAAGTTGTGTGTGCCATGTTTACTTTCAGTACTTATTTACTTTATCTTATTGTAATCGTGCTAAGGACCTAGTTCTATCATAACTAGTGTACGCATACATTCCAATAAGTGGTATCAGAGCTTGACTTTTCTATTTGGGTAACACCAAGAAAAGAAAAGATCCTGAAGGAACAGTTGCTCCACCTAACATGGAAGAAGGTCAGTCAACCACCAGACCACCTCGTTGCAACAGACAGTTTTATGGTTGGTGGAAGAATCGCATGCATGACTACATTAATGCTGAAGACACTGAGCTGTGGGACGTGATTCTTGATGGACCTTACATTCCCACAAGAGAGGTAATAGATGGAGAGCTTACTAAGATGGTTCCAAAAACCAGAAAGGAATACAATAAAACAGACAGGGAGAAGATAGAGAAGAACTATAAAGTGAAGAAGATTCTGGTATGTGGAATTGTCTCTGACGAGTACAATATAATTTCTACTTGTCAGATAGCTAAAGAGATATGGGACTATCTCAAAAAAGCCCATGAGGGAACGCACAAGTGAAGGAGTCTAAGGTCGATATGCTTACGACTAAATATGAGAACTCTTTTATGAAGAAAGGTGAAACCATTCACGAGATGAATTCAAGATTCACTTCCATAACAAATGAAGTGAGATATCTTGGGGAGCCTATTCCACCAATCAAACAAGTTCGAAAGATTCTTAAAGTGTTTCCTAAGTCATGGGAGATTAAAGTGAATGCTATAATAGAAGCAAAAGATCTGAAGGTGCTCACAATGGATGAGCTGATTGGAAATCTCCAAACCTACGAGCTGAACAAACAGTAGGGGTCAACCATGAAGAAGGGAAAGAAGGAAAAATCAGTGGCCTTGAAAACAACTTCAAATGATGGGACTGAGGAAGAGGAAGAAAATGATATGGCATATGTCACTAGAAGGTTCCAGAAGATTATCAAGAAGCATAGAGGCTTTCTAAAGAAGGGCTCGAACAGCAGAACAGCAAATGCAAAACATCTTTGTCATAAATATGGCAAACCTGGTCATTTTATGAGGGACTGTCCAAGTCAGAAGTAGGAAACTCAGGATTTCAGACCTTGAAGAGGGACCAGGTCCCAGACCATGCCAAGAGAAAGGCTCATGCTGATCAACTAGTGAAGAAAGCCTTAACTGTCTGGGGAAATGCATCCAGCGAATTCGAGAAAGAGGCAGATGGCTATGAAGATGTCTCGATAATGGCTGTCAAAGATGATGAAACTATGTTCAATTCCATTTTCTCACTAATGGCAAAATCTGATGATGAAGAGGATCTAGATGAGGTAACCTTTTTCGATCTCAAAAATGACCTAGACACTTTTTCCATTAAAAGATTGAGAAAACATGATGTTGTATTAATTGACTCGGTTGATGAATTAACTTCTAAAAATTTGATGATAAATGAAAAACTGAGTTTGTGCGAGGATGAAAACTCAGCTCTTAACTCTCAAATGTCTGAAATGAGTGTTAGGATAGGTATCCTAGAGACTGGTAGTTTGCAACCCAACAAGGAACCTGGTAGCTCTGAGGGTGGAAAGCGAAAACTCTGTAACTTTGAGGTTAAGCTAGAAGAGAAACTGAAGACCTCTGAGTCTAAGTTAGTTGCCTCCCTTGAAAGGAACTCTCAACTAGTGAAGGATCTGTGTAAGATCAAAGAAGAGTTAAACCACTCCCTCAAATGGACTGATTCGTCTAAGATACTCTCCAACTTAGCAAATTAGAAGTTCAACAGTAAAAAGTGGTTAGGTTGTAGACAGATAGAGCCTCCCAACAATCCTCACAATAAATATGTGTCTGTCTCTGACAATCTTTTGTGTACCCATTGTGGAAGAAATGGTCATCTAAAAGAAAAATGTGAGATTCTAAGAAAAGTAAAAGAAAGGCAGGAGAAGTTTCTTAAATCAAGAAAAGTTATTGTAAAAAATAAATAAGTACCTAGTCCAGCTACCATTTTAGCAAGAACACTTTGCCCCCATGGACAGGAAGGTTTCTCATTAAGCCTTTTGACAGTTTTTGGGAACTCTATCTGAAGTGGGTTCCTAAGTCTAATAAGTGATCCTTATGTAGAAAAGAGGAAACAGTCAGTGCTGGTACATGGACAGTGGATGCTCAAGCCACATGACTGGAGACACTCTAAACTTCCTCTCTTTCGAAGCACACCATGGCGGTGGTGTGTCGTTTGGTGGTGGGAAGAAGGGTTTCATTTTTTAAATTGGCAAGATAGGAAGAACAGCTAATCATTCCATAGACAATGTACATATGTGAATGGTTTGAAATACAATCTCTTGAGTGTATCCCAAATTTGCGACAACGGTAATGAAGTTAAGTTCATGTCTGATAGGTGTTTGGATACTAACTGTGTAACTAACAAGGTTGTTATGTCTGCCAAAAGAATCAAAAATATGTATGTTGCAGATCTTGACTCGGTAGAAGGAGACAGTCTTTCATGTCTAAGTGCTCAAGTTGACAATGCAAATCTATGGCATAGGCGATTAGGTCATATGAGTACATCCTTGCTGAACAAGCTTGCGGCAGGGGGCCTGGTCCGTGGATTGCCAAAGCTGAAGTTTTCTGATGATAAAGTTTGTGATACCTGTGTAAAAGCTAAACAGACAAGATCATCTTTCAAAACCAATAAAGGTGTGAGCACAACCAGAACCTTAGAACTTCTCCACATAGATCTATGTGGACCTGTTAGAGTTCAAAGCAGAGGAGGTAAGAAGTATATTCTGGTAGTTGTTGGTGATTTTTACAGGTTCACCTGGAACATGTTTCTGCGGACTAAGGACGAGACAGCCGGGCTTCTGATCACCTTTGCCAAAGCAATTCAATTAAAGATAAATTGCAAGATAGCTAGCATCAGATCTCACCATGGCACAGAGTTTGAAAACTCTCAAATTGAAATCTTTTGTGCTGAAAATGGAATCCATCACAACTTCTCTACACCAAGAACTCCCCAGCAAAATGGAGTTGTTGAAAGGAAGAACAAAACATTGGTAGATATTGCTAGAACCATGTTGATTGATTCAGGAATAGCAATGAATTTTTGGGCAGAAGCAGTCAACACAGCTTGTTATGTTACAAATAGGTGTCTTATCAGGTCCATGATTAAGAAAGCACCTTATGAGTTGTTGAATGACAGAAAACCTTCAATTGCTCATCTGAAGCCATTTGGTTGCAAATGTTTTGTACTGAATAATGGAAAGGATGACCTTGGCAAGTTTGATGCCATGAGTGATGAAAGGGTACCAGCAAGGCATACAGAGTTTTTAACAAAAGAACTCTATCTGTTGAATAGAGCATGCATTTGATATTTGATGAGTCTGATGATAAAAGCAATGATGAACACAAAGAAGACACTAAATTGGAGGAGCTGATTCAAGGAAGATATAACAAGGCAATCCAAAATCCTTGAAGCAAACAGGGTGCAAGGGAAAACGGTGTAGAACTCACAGAAGAACCTGGTCCCTCTGGTTCAGCTCAGGAGGCATTATCGCAAAATCCAGAATGTGAAAAAGGTGAATATGCTGCTGATGTTGAAGAAGATATAACTAGAAAGTCCAGATGGAAACATCAATCGTCACATCCACTGGACAATCTCATTTCTCCACTTGACTCCGGAATACAAACTAGATCCAAAATAAGAAATCTAGTTGCATATTCAGCCTTCATATCAACCATCGAGCCTAAGAATATCAAAGAGGCTAAACTGGATGCAAATTGGGTGAGATCAATGCAGGAAGAACTTCATCAGTTTGAGAGAAACAAAGTATGGCACCTGGTCGCCAGACTTCTCAAAAGAACCATTATTGGGACTATGTGGGTCTTTAGAAAAAAACTTGATGAGCATGGGATCATTACTAGGAACAAGTCAAGACTTGTGGTGCAAGGATATAATCAGGAGGAAGGGATTGACTATGACGATACCTTTGCTCCTGTAGCCAGAATGGAAGCCATTAGAATCTTGATAACCTTTGCTGCCCACATGGAGTTTAAACTATTTCAAATGGATGTCAAGAGTGCCTTTTTGAATAGGAATTTGAAAGAAGAAGTGTATGTTAAACAACCTCCAGGTTTTGAAGATGTTGATCTCCTAAACCATGTGCTGAAGTTGGATAAAGCTCTATATGGTCTAAAGCAAGCTCCCAGAGCTTGGTATGAGCACATGTCGGAATTCCTCCTTGAAAATGGGTTCAAAGGAGATATTGATAATACTTTGTTCCTAAAATATATGTAGATGACATAATCTTTGGAGCTACTTCATATTCACTGTGCAAAGAGTTTGCTGATTTGATGAGTAGTGAATTTGAAATAAGCATGATGGGGGAGCTTACTTTCTTCCTAGGACTGCAGATCAAACAGTTTTCTCAGGGCACATCTATATGTCAAGAAAAGTATATAAAAGAATTTCTCAAAAATTTCAATCTGCTTGAGGCAAAAGTCCTTGATACTCCTATGAGCACGAGTGTGAAACTTGATCTGGATGAAGATGGAGTTGAGGTTAATCAGACCATGTACAAGGGAATTATTGGGTCACTTATGTACCTCACTGCAAGCAGGCCTGACATAGTCTTCAACGTAGGGATGTGTGCAAGGTTTCAATCAGCACCAAAGAAATCACACTTGAAGGCAGCCAAACGAATTTTGAGATATTTGAAGGGAACTCAGGACCTGGTCCTCTTCTATCCTAGTGGTGACTCTTTTGATCTAATTGGTTATGCTGATGCTGATTATGTAGGTTTTCTTGTTGATCAAAAAGGCACATCAGGCATGGCACACTTCCTAGGATCGTCACTGATTTCTTGGGGGACTAAGAATCAAAATTCAGTGGCACTGTCTACAGCATAAGCAGAGTATGTGGTTGTTGCATCATGTTGTACTCAGCTCCTATGGATAAAGCAGCAATTGGAAGACTTTGGTGTTCTCACAGACATTATTCCTCTAATATGTGACAACACTAGTGAAATGGACATGGCCAAGAACCCTGTTCAGCATAAGAGGACAAAACACATAAATGTGAGGCATCACTTCCTATGGGACAATATTGAGAAGCAAAATGTGGTGATGAGTTTCTGTAAGTCAGAAGATCAGCTGGCTGATATCTTTACAAAGTCGTTGAGTAGAGAATGCTTTATTAAAAATAGACTGAGGCTGGGGATGCACAAGATAACCTGATTCCATAAGAAGTTTACACAAAATCTTCCAATTTGATTATGTTAAGGCATGAAGGTATCTATACTTGCTGTAATGCTTATCGCTTGAGAATTCACTTTTGGTACCTTACTACAAGTATACACTCATGGCATATTGGTTGAAGAGAAAATCTAACCATACAGGCAGGGCTATATACTAAATGGGACCTGGTCCTCGAGAGGTTAGTATCAATTATGCTACACTGTGTGTCTGTCAATGGTCACTGCCACGTGTCCCTTACCCATTCATTGCATCAATTTCACACGTCTTTTCACTTTAAATCCAAGAGTCACTACCTTTCATGGACCCGATACCCTTTTGTGCTTAAATACAACTGTTTTTAGTGCATCCAAACACCCTAATCTCTTCCTAAATCTTCTTTTGTGATTCATTACTCTTTCTGTAAAAATCGTTCCTTCTTCTCATCAAAATGACTAACTCCTATTCATCTTCAAAGCTTCCCGTTCCCTTAGAAATTGAAAACCCCTGTTCTTTCAATTTTTCCATTCCTCCCCCAAAAGAATCTCCTTCGACACCAGTCTGTGGAGTTGGTGAGATAGGTGAATCCATCACACCTCACATTGAAGTGGTGGCATCTCCTGTTGTTCCATTTGAAGAAAATTTTCCCTGCTCTCCAACATTGGTTCTATTCGAAGAGAAATCCCAACACTCAGAGGGCCAATCAGTTGTGAAACCCAGTGTTACCCCTCCTACAGAAGAAGTGGAAGTGGTGTCAAGGGTTGTGTCGTCTACCATGTCTGAACAACTATTTGATGGGGATTTTCCAGAGGGAAAGGGCCCTGAGTCAAATATCCTAGCAATGGCAGCCGAATTAGTGGATGTACAAAGTTTGGCTTCCCTTAGAGGCGACGTTCAACCAACTTTGCTGGAATAGAAGTTGAGGTCGCCGGAACAGGTCCCTCACAATGTTCAACCTGTGTTTGACCAAACTCCTAAGTCGTTTGATGTTGAAAGTGAGAAAGAGGACGAAGAAGAAGAAGTTCCCTTGGTTTGGAGAAAAAAAAGGATTCGAGGTGCTAACATCTTGACAGTGGGTGTCACAGATCTAGAAACAGTTAAAAGTGTCCCTGACACTGATTTTAATAATGAGCCCGCTGAGTTTGCAAAGGAGAGGAATCGAAAAGGGAAAGGAAAGATGGTTGAGTCCCACATAAAGGGGGACAAGAAGAGGTATGGCACCAGGAGTGAAATGCACAAGGTCATGGGAAGTGACATAGCAGCAAACGTGATTCAAACGAAAAGGGCTAGGAAGAGAAGAAGGGAAGGTCATCTACCTGAAGAATCCACCTCAACTCATTTGCCTGTTGGGTCCAGTGATACATGATGAGTCCCCAAATTGCACTCATTTAGGGTTATACTTTAATAGAAATTGTGTCCTCAAATGCTTATTTTATCTCAATATCTGATGAAAACCCTTAAGTTTCAGGTATTTGAGGATTGAAGGAGACCATGGACACTACTTCGTAAAAAGGTACGAAAAGGCTGAAAAGAACGAAGAAAATTAAGGTCTGAGGATCGTTGAGTCCACTTGGCGAGTTGCCAAAGGGTCTCAATTCACCTTTTGTTCCAATGTGCTGAACCCTAAAGTAAAGGATCAAGTCGACGGAAAAGGGGAGCAGTCGGCACATCGCCGAGATGTTTCGCGAGGCAGTACTATGTCACCCAATGACCCAGAGCACGACGATACTGAAGGATGGTGCAAGACGGCGATGAACTACATCAAGGGGAGAATCACTAAGTTGATCGGCGATTCCGACTAATGTCGCCGAATGGTCCGCTGCAGCACAGATTTCTTTAAAACTATAAATACTCATAGAGAGTTTGAGCTTAGTATCATCAGATTTTTAGTGTGAAACAATTAATATAATTTTAGTACTTTTTATTTTTGCTCTGAGTTTGAGAGGGTTTTGGAAACTTGAAGAAGAAGAAGAGGGTTTCATCTCCAAGGATTTGGACTTGGGTCTCTTGGATTCTTCATTCTTGGCATGTAACAAGACTTAAATCTTCATACCCATTTGAATGCAAGCTCATTTAGGTATAACTTTCTATCTCTTGATGTGTGGCTAAAAACCCCAATTCTTGGGGTGTGATTTAGCGAATATGGATTAAGATTGTTGTTGGGTCTTGCTTGCTGATAGATTAGATGTAGTTTAATGGTGATTTCATCTAGTAGTTGTGGTTGAATTTAACAAATCTGTAGTTGCAAATACAAGTTTATTTATGTGTTTTCGGCTTGCTCGAGAGAGAGGTCACGAAACCAAGACTACTAGATTGATGGCCTAAGGATTGGGTCGACATGAGGTTCAGCTAGAGACAGTGAAGCCTAGTCCCATATCCTAACACTCAACTCGAGAGAGTGAGTGGTGTAAGGCATAGGCTAGTCTTCATGCGGTAAGTGGGTGTCCGAGAGGAACCCATTTGAAACGGGGTAAGTTGCTCGAGAGAGAATTTATTCCCACGAATAGCTTAGCCTAGTCACTATTACTCTACAAATTTTCTATCAAAAGCATGTACCCAATAATTTAGATTAACCCGTATTCTGGTAACATCCCAAGAATCCCCTCTCATTCATAGAGTTCTTTGTTATTTCTACTATTTTTGCTATATTTGTGACAAAACCCCCATTGTTAATTGACACTCTTGTGTCCCCCCTTTAATTTACAATGCTTTTAATCATTAATGTGTTTAGCTATGGCTAGTTAGAACTAAATTTTATTTTTCTATTAATTCTAGAAACCACTCCCTTGGGACTCGACCCCAACCCTTGGTTGGGTTATTATACTATTGCACGATCGTAGACACTTGCATCGGAAGTTGTGTCATTGATTACGCAAACATAAATACAGAATCCGATGATGTTACTGCGTATGTGGCAAAGAGAAGGAAGGAAGCAGCGGTTGAGAGAGTCAAATCAAAGGAAGTTCAGAAATCTCCTGTAAAGAAAGTGAGTAAAAGGGCTACTGAGCAGTCCAAACCAATCAAGGTACTAGGTCCTCGTATTCAAAAGCCAGTAGAAGAAAAGGAGCTAACCAACGAAGCACGTATAGCAGAGATTGAGAACCAAAAGGTGCTAAACGGTAGAGTCTTCGATCCTGAGATTCTTACAGAACCTGGAATGTCCACTCTTTTTTATTCAGTTTCCCTGCAAAGCTGGGATCATTTATTTGAACCCCAACACCATACCTGCATGAACCTGATGTTCGCGAATTTTTCTATAAGACGGAGCTTCTAGAGAATAGAGGAATCAGGACTACTGTCAACAATGTCAAAATCTTTCTAGATAAGAAAACCTTGGGGATTATTTTGGGTGTGCCTGTGAAGGGGATCCAGTCCATTGAAGGATGCAAACACTCAAGAGAGTTCACTAAACATGCTACAAAGAGGGGGGACATAAAGCGAGCAGGTTTGCAAAAGAAGTTTCTGAAGGGGGAATACTAGCTATTCTTTGAGTTCATCAATAAGGTACTGGTACCAAGGACAGAGAAGAGAACTGTAACATCTGTTGCTGACCTATTTCTCATGGAAAAGCTGGATGAACTCGAGGAGATCAACATTTCTGCTATAATGCTTGAACATATGCACAGGGTGATGACTTGGAAGTTAGCCAAACATGGCATCCCTTATGGCTATTTGCTAAACTATGTGTTCAAACATTTCGAAGTACCTCTTGGATGAGAAGTACCAGGTACCATCAAGTAAATGTTTACTGTTGTTACTCTTTTGGAGTGTGAATGTGTTGAAGGGAAAGATAAGGGTCGGTCTCAGGTAGCGGATCTTCTAGAGCAGCAAGCCTCTCTCAAACGAGAGTTGACTGACCTCATCGTGATCTTGAACGATAAGGAGGTTGAGATTGCGCAACTGAAATCTAAGTTGCAGAAGTCTGTCTCGAAGGGACCCGGTACCATTGTTGTGGACGAGCAAGTGGTGCAGCAGTTGAGAGCTGAGAATGAGCAGCTGCTGAAGACAAATGCCTCACTCAGTGAGAAAGTCAAAGCTCTTAACAAGCAATTCATTCAGGCTCATGAGGCTGCAAATGAGCGGATGTCCTTGCTAATGCAAACCCTTACTCCCCTTCCCCCTTCGTCCAAAACTAGTCTAGTCTCCCTGGCTTCTTCATCCTTGTGTCAAAACTCTAGTGGCTATGTGTATTGTTTTGGCTAATTCATGTGGTCAGCTTTTGTGATCTAATGATATTTTCTATTGTGCCCTATTTAGTATGTTTTGATATTCTCTTTCTACTTACATGTACATGTTCTGTGTGTCCCATGGCCCTGAATTCTTAAATGTTTTGCATGCAACTCGCATATGTTTACTGCTATTCCTTTTCAATGATGTCAAAAGGAGGAATTAAGGTGAACTGTTGTGAAATTAGAGAAGGGAACTGAACTAAGGGGGAATTAATGTATTTTTGAATGAATGCTTAGCACTCATGTGAGGCTGCTTGAAGGTTGCTTGTCGTCATCAAAAAGGGGGAAATTGATAAGTCTTAATTCTCCCATATGTTTTGATGATCTCCTCACAAGTGCAGGGACCCGGTCCTCTGCAGAGTACGCTCGTCCAGGACCATATGTTATACAGCTGGCAAGTTGTCGCGTCAGAGTTTGGTGAGGTCGTCAGTGTACCACACCAATAAGAAAGGACGAGGTTGTTTGTACATCAGTCAACAACTCTTCATGGTTGATAAATTCAACAACACAAACAACAAATCATTCATTCATGCAAAGAGAGAGATTCAAGCCTCAAAACAGCAAGGAACCTAATAGATTGCATTGTTGCTTCCTGAACCAGTTGTTACTTTGATTGCTTGTATTTGTACTTATATTGTAGGATTCATTTCGCTTGTGATAGAAACGTTTCAACCTTGGGTGAATCATTGTAAGAACTTATTTGAGGGCAACTTTGTGTCCTACTCTAAAGTCTATATTAATCAGTTGGGTTAGTATAGGGGCAATGTTGGCATTGCTTTGGCTCATTGAGTGATAGTGTATTAATCAGGGTAGAGATTAGCAGGTTAATCTCGTGTGTGTTGTAAACTGGGTTTTACTTTGGCTTGTGAATTTTAGTAAAAGCAATTTGAAAATCCTGTGAGACAGGTAGGGTTTTACTCCCTTGAGCAAGGAGGTTGTCACGACCCGAGAGCATCCCCAAGTCGTAACATGCGTATTCGACCTCTCGGAGGTCTCATACAAGCCCTTAGCATTCATCACATTAGATATGTAAAATAGTGCAGAATTAAAAACTCTTTAAATAAAATCCCATAAGAGTCAAAGGTCACTTTTAAAAACATCATTCAAAAGTACACAAGCGGAATACTAAGTCTCTTAGCC
>JAJOOD010003138.1:0-78721 GCA_029582525.1 Solanum tacnaense
CGCATATTTTTTGAACAATATACCTTTGCTTCTTGCTTATTCATGCTATCTGAAATATCTGATTGGATTTCAGATTGTTGCTCCATTTATCTAATTACTAATTTTTTAGTTGAGAGAGTTTTTAAAAAGAAAGTTTTATATATCAGGCATTGCCTCCCTTACAACATTTACAACCGACTCTTTATATAGACATACATACTCTAATACGTTTTTTACATCTGTCCACTTACTATTTACTACTATTCACTACTATTCATGAATAGTTCCTTTCCATGATACATAAATCTCTCAAATTACTAAGGGTTCACAAATGCTTCTAGCACCTACGTTTTAGAAAATCGGTTTTGAGCCTTTCACCTTGTTGTTCCTTTCCATCATACATAAATCTCTCAAATTACTAAGGGTTCACAAATGCTTCTAGCACCTACGTTTTAGAAAATCGGTTTTGCTATCCTTCATGATGTTGAGTTTGAAAATGTTTGTTATTTGCATCACTTTTTACTGTGAAAATATGGATAAAGGCTAATGAGTCTCGACTTAGTTCAATCTTTCAAAATCATTTGGTTCAATTTTTCACTTTATGAGATTCAAAGTTGATTTTCCATTCATATGGTTGTCTTTTAAGATTAGTAATCTTGTCTCTATTTATTTTCTACATAAGTGTATAATTTGCTTTAGTTCTAATTTCCTTAGTGTGTGAAATTTAATTCTTTTTCCTTGTATGATCATAATCACATACTTGATCATAATGAGTTCAACATGCTACCCTTTCTTTAGGTTGTCGACCCTAACAAATGATCAGCCAAAATAGATGATGAGTTCAACATGCTATCCTTCCTTTAATGAGACGAGTAATTGCATGTCCAATCAACTCGAAAGTCGAAATTCCTATATATATATATAAAGTAGTTCATGTAGATTGTTATTTAACCAAATTAAACATATGTTGCCTTCGGTATTGTGCTTGCATTATATTAGGCAGAAGGACTTGAGGATTTGTAATTGTGAACTACTCCTTAGTTGGTGATTGTTAAAGTAGGAAAAAATATGAGGTCAACAATCAGGTTTTATGCAGAAATATATTGGTGAAGATTAAAAGTGAATACTTCTATTATATGATCACAGAGAAAATCACAAAGTGGAAGCAAGTAGTTTACATATGCAACATGATAGATAATTTCGCTTAGGAACAGAAAGGGGATACAGGGGAAGGGGTAGGCAGCTACAACACTTGCACCTTGTGGTCGAAGAAAATACCTTTCTAATGATAAGACCAAAAATATATGGCTCGGAATTAAACTATGTAAGGCGTGCAATTTCTACATCATTCTCAAATGGAATGTATACTAAAAGTTGGTTCAAGCTTTCTAGATTAGATATCTCAATGAACTAGTCAATTAAAAAATCAAATGAAACATGATTAACACTTAAAAGTCTTAAGCACTACAAATCAACAAATCCAACTCTTATAACACATGTAACAGTAGAGTAAATAATAACACACAAAGAAGAATGTTAAATCTTTTTTGCATCATTAGGGAAGCGTTCTAAATCAACTATGTCACAAAAGATAAATTTGTGTTTCAGTATCTGTTCAGGATTGTCAAATCTTTCTTAACAATCTTTTCTTTTTCATAATCATCTCTATATTTGCTGTATTGTTCAGTTCTATTGTATAATTATTGATGAGTGCACTAGTTTTCTTTGCCTTTGCTACTATAACTAGCTGAATTGAAGGAATCTCGGGCTCAAAGTATGTGATATGGCTTCATTTCTTCTACATATTGGGTAAAATGGAACTTTGAAGGTGAATTGGAATTATTTTTCTTCCCATATAAAAAGCATTTATTGCCTCAATATTAGTTTTATAGATTTGGGTATGAGTGTTGATCATAACTATTTACCTATTCACTTTTTATCATAGAAAGAAATACTTTTGAAAACATAAAAAAATATTATTTGAGAAACTAAAACATTGCTCAGTAGTTGGAAAATCAACCTAGTTCACAAATAGAAAAGCCAGATAGTTTGTTGAATTCCTTGAGGATATTTGTCCTTAGGTATATAGGTCCTTAACATCTGTTTGTTGAAGTTCTTTAGTAACTCTAGTATATGCATTGCTTAATGCAATAATTTTACTCTGTGAAATGTGATTTTCATTCTTTTATTTCAATATTACTATGGTCACCCCTTTATCTATTAACATTAGATTATGAGAATGATCATATGTTTTTTTCTTAATATCAGGGACAATCGCCTAAGGAGGAGTGTGAAGATACAATATATTTTACTTTTTCTTGGTCATATGTAAATACATAAATGTACAATATTAGAACTATATCTTTAATTTTCTGTGGAAGAACTATTATAATATTTAATTTGAGAAGTTATTTTGATGATTTCTATAATAATAATATTGTATGTTTCTGATATTGATATGCAGCTGATGGAAAATATATCGGTATCTTGATTTTCAAAATTATGCCATAATTGAAAATATATTTTTCATTTTTTTTTGCTAAAAAAATAGGTTTTAGTGGCAATTTTATTTGCCACTAAATCTCAGGCTTGTTATTGAAGGTACAATGTTTGTGGCGACAGTATATTTGCCACCTAAAAATTGCAGGCTATAGCAGCGACAATAGTTGCTGCTGTTTCTGTAGCGACTATGATTGCCACCAAATCGAAGGATTTTGTCGCGACAAGAGTTGTTGCTGAAGGTATAATGGTTTCTGTAGCGACATCTGTCGCCACTAAAACTTAGTCTATAGTGGCGACCCTACCCATTATCAACTTCAGGGAACAGATTTTTATTTAGTTTTGGTGGCGATTCTTGTCGCCACAATATGCACTATTTGTGGCGACTCTCTTTTGTTGTCACAACTAACATTTAGTTATGGAAGTACTTGCCACGGCCATGTTGCCGCCTCTAAAGGTCTTTAGTGGCGACTTTTGAGGTATCTGTGGCGACTTTCCTCGCCACTAAAAGTACAGTTTCTTGTAGTGAAACTCACACTTTCTAAACTTAGCGAACAACTGGCGATGTTTGAGAGATTGCAGGACAACTCTCAAATGAGTCGCATGTTCTTCCTCATTCCTAGAGTAAATGAGGATATCATCAATAAAGACGATAACGAACAAGTTCAAATACTGCTTGAACACCCATTAATCAAATCCATAAAAGTTGCGGGCGCATTGGTTAGTCCAAATGACATAACTACAAATTCATAATGACCATAGTGAGTTCTGAAGGTTGTGTTCGGAATGTCACTATCTCCGACTTTGAGCTAATGATAACCCGATCTGAGGTCTATCTTCGAGAAATGACTAGCACCCTAAAGTTGGTCGAACAAGTCATCAATCCTGGGGATAGGGTACTTATTCATGATTGTAACTTTGTTCAACTGTCGATAGTCAATGTACATCCTGAGAGAACCATCTTTTTTTTTTCATGAACAACACTGGTGCACCCCATGGGGAAATACTAGGTCTGATGAAGCCCTTATCTAGAAGGTTGTTCAGCTACTCTTTCAATTCCTAAAGCTCAGCTGGATCCATTCTGTAAGGAGGAATAGAAATAGGTTGGGTATCTTGAAGGAGATCAATTCCAAAGTCGATTTCCCTTTTGGGAGGAATTCCGAGAAGATCTTCTGGAAACATTTCTGGAAACTCATTAACTACCAGAACTGACTCAAGGGTTGGGATTTTAGAGCTTGAATCCTTGACCCAAACTAGATGATAGAGATACCCCTTAGAGATCATATTTCTGGCCTTAAGGTAAGAAATGAATTGACCCATAGGCACTGAGCTACTACCCTTCCATTCTTAGACTAGTTCTCTTGGAAACTGAAAAAGAACGATCCTAGTTATACGATCGATTGAGGCATAAATGAATGTAACCAATACATGCTTATAATGATATCAAAGTCTAACATTTCTAACTCTACGAGATCTGATGAGGTAACTTTCTTAGAGGCTGTGATAGGGCAATTTTGGTATACTCGTCTAGCCATAATTGGGTCACCGATTGGAGTAGAGACTAAGAAGGGTTCTGAGAGAGTTTCTGGACTGACACCGAAGTTTAAGGCTATATAGAGTTACAAAAGAAAAAGTAGCCCATGTTGTCTTTTCACCGAGTGTACCATATGTGAGCCACATCCTTAAGCTGGTAGGATGCCAAATCAACCTACCATTACTAGTCACTTGCATCACTATAAAGATTTTATTAACCTCATCAATGAAGTTATGTGGGTCCTCACCAACTTGTGACCCTAAAATTCAGCCAAATTCATCCTTACAAAATTTCAAAACCTTCATGCAACTGATCCACCATTTTTATTAGTAGGAACTGGAACCTGCTGATTGTTCTGTTTAGTCATACTCTGAGCCAAAAGGTGAATCACAGTCCGAAACTTTGCGTTCGAAACCTTCTGGTTTGGGACTAGAGGAACTGTGTTAGCATTGCATGCATTGGCATTCCTTACGTAAGCATTCATTGCGTAAGCTCTACGAGGAGGCATGATATTAATCTCATTAAGATGGATTAGAACGAGGAAATTGGATCATACCTCACGCACGATAAGAGTAACAAAGAGAGTGAAGTTTTCCTAAAACATTTGTAGCCACCCTCTCATTAGATGTGGTGCACTTCACACCCATGAAAAAGACTCTACTTAGTGCCACTTTTTAGACATCCGAGGACTCTTAAACCTAGTGCTCTAATACCAAGTTTGTCATTCCCCGAGGCTACACCGTGGACGTAAACACGGGACCTAGGATAACGAGTGACTCCAAGCTAACCCTGCTGGCATATCGTAAGCATACTAATATAATTGAAGTGAGATAATTATGTGTGGAAGCTTAAATCATGACATAAAGTGAAATGATGGGGAATACCCATTCTAAGTATGAATATATAAAAACTGAGTTTAATGACAACTGAAAGATCAAACTGAAACTAGAACTGAATCTAACTATGTATGAATAAAAGACTCTAAATGACTAGAGATGCTGGGACATGCCCCCAACTAACTTCTAGCAAAACAGAAACTGACAGATTGAAAATAGAAAGATAACAGGTCAATCGTCCTCGAAGAATGAGGACTCACCAGTGATACTGCTGAACTAGAGATCGGGAACCGATCTATACGTGATCTGAATGCTGAGGACCTAAACCTACATCACGAGAAGATGTAGCGCAGAGTATGCGTCAGTACATAAAAGATAATGAGCATGAAGGATAGGATAAAGCTGAATAACATATACATAACTGAACAAAGCAATAAGAGAAATGATATAATATGAACATGATGTAAATACTGAAATACTGAATACTGAACTAACTAAATGCAATGACCAAGTAATGAACATGATGAGACTTTATACTGAACTGTAACTGATAACTTGGTCAATTCACTATAATCGGAGTGTGGGAGCTACTTTTTACCGACATAAAACCATAAGAGCTATCTGTGGAGTCCAATGTATCGCCCCATCGAGAGGAACCAATATAATTGCCAGGGTATTAATGCATGACTAGCGTGGTCCCTAAATATGTTGCCCACAGAGGGGACTTATCCTACGGGGAACATAGTTATGGGACTATGAGAGTGACTAACCCTTAGTACACTCGGTATCAAGCCTAATCCCAACTAATTATGTAAGTAACACATTATAACTTAATTTCTGTAATATTGAATAGCTCAAAATACTGACATGCTAACTGAAAATGCAACTTTAAAATATTGATAATGAAATATTCTTAACTGGGGCATGTATATCTGAATAAACTGACGTAGCAAGTGTAATTCAGGAACTAAACGAATCTACACTACTAGGGTTCTGAGTTTCATGCAAGAAGCTAAGCAACAATTTCACGAAAATATGATAATGTGATTTGGATTAGTCTAACAACTGAATCACAATAATAATCTGATGTTCTAGAACCCTAGGTCAAAACATGATATAGAAAATCAAGAATTTGATTGAATTTTCGGGACCTAATGGGTGAAAGGAACCCACTAGTGAAATCCCACATACCAGGTGACGAATTTCACAGAGAAATCATTCGATTTCGGGGATGGAACTAGAGAAAACCTTGTTGCGTTCTTGGAGAGGGTTCGTCGACTCTTTCTCCTTCTTTTCGTTCAACTTGGATGGAGTTTGGAGAATGAGTTGACTAGGTTAAGTTCTATATAAGTTACTACGCTAAAACTGACCAAAACAACGTAGTTTAGGGGTTAACTACATAGTTTAGGTGTCCAACGCATAGGAAAAAGACCAAAATGACCTCGACTTAAAAGCTGTCAGGGACAATCGACGGACCTGGTCCATGGACCATGGTCCCATCTACGATCCGTCCTAGTGAGTCATCGACAGGCTATAGAGGCTGGGACCTAGGAAGTCTGAACCTCGGACCTGGTCCACGGACCGTGGTCCCACCTACGGTCCTGTCGTGGTTCTGGACTTAGCTAAATTTTCCTGGGGTTTTGTGGAACTGAACCATGGACCGTGGTCCCAACTACGTTCCGTAGGTTCTGGCGATGTTTTGGACTTAGCTGAATTTTCTTGGGGTTCAAGGGAGTCTGAACCACAGACTGTGGTCCCGCCTATGATCCATAGGTCCTGGCGTGGGTCAAGACTTGGCTGAAAATTTTGGGGTTCTGGGAAGGGACCTACAGGTGGCCAACCACGGACCCTACCTACTGTCCATAGGTCACCCTACGGTCCGTAGGCGGCACCTACAACTTTTGGAATATGCATTTCTTGTTTGTCTAGAAGGAGGGGTGTTACAATGCGAAAGCAAATAAAGCCCCGCGATCGTGAATGGAAAATCAGTGTTGCACCAGCATCACTACATTAGTAATTTCACAAGGCTTTCAATTCTCTATTTGAGGTTTGGAACTCGCTCGAAACCCCATCAATACAAACCAAATATGCTTCTAGACTCGATATGAAATTGTGGAATCAACAAAATCGATAAAAACAACCAACTGAGGTCGTCTCATCAAAATATAGACGAAATTCAACACTTACAAAGAAATACAATCCTAAACGATGAACGCCTTCCAATTTTCTTTCCTAGCTTGAGAACCAAACCAATGGTCATTCTAGACCAAACTCAGTATTCTAGAGATTACCATGCTGATGGAATTCTATTTTGAGCACATTTACAAAGAAAGTTGACCGAAGGAATAGTTTTGGCAATACTTGATAGCTAAAATGCTTAATTGCACCAACTCCAAATGAAAGCATTAAAACCCAAACTGATCATCACACTAGACCGAAGTGAATCTTCCGGAGCTGATGGGACTTACAAAATTTTGATCCAACGTTAGAATCTCCAGACGTTGACTAAAGTCAATTCTTTCATGCGCTAAGCCTCTAAAACTCAAAACTCGCACGAAACTCAACCGACTACCTCGGGAAGCATGCCACTCAACCCTGTACCACAAAAAAGTTATAAGAAAGCTATAAGAAGAGGCAAAACAATAAAAGAACCCCGAAACACACAAATGATCTTGAGGGTCATTACAACAAATACCACTAAAAGGACTTTCGTCCATAAAGTAAGACAAAGAAAGTACCTTAAGGCTCGAAAAAATAAGGATAATGAGTATGCATAGCAAGCTCGATCTCCCAAGTAGCCCCCTTAATTGAATAGTTCCTCAACTAAACTTTCACAACCTAACCTACGTGTCTAAACTTGTCATAGGCTCCTCCTCTAAACTCAAAGAATCATCCATCTAAACCGAATCCCACTGAATCACGTGAGACTCATTGGGAATACGATGTCTCAACATTGAGACATGAAATACAAGATGAACACTTGAAAGAGTTGGAATATGGATATCTCATAAACCACCTCTCTTACCCTCCTTAGGATCTCAAAAGGGCCAATAAACCTGGGGCTAGGCTTTCCCCTCCTCTCAGACCTCATAATTCCCTTCATGGCCGACACCCGCAAGAACACATGATCACCAACAATGAACTCCAAAGGTTGTAGTATCCGATAAGCATAGCTCCCCTGGCTACTCTAGGCATTATGGAGTCACTCTTGGATCATATAGATACTACACATAGAATCTCTCAATAAGTTGGTGCCCAAGGCCTAAACTCGAAAGTGTCAAACCAGCCCATCGGGGAAAGACACCACCTATCATGTAATCCCTCAAAAGGTGCAATCTAAATAATAGGAAGGTAGTTATTATTAAATGCGAACTCCACCAAATCCTATGAATGATCCCACTAGCCACCGAAATCAATAACACAAGACTATAGCATATCCTCTAGAACCTTAATAGTCCTCTAACACTGACCATCAGCCTTAGGGTGGAAACCTATACTCATCACAACCCAAGTATCCAACTAACTCTAATAGACCTCTATAAATACAAAGTGAAATGAGTAGCATGGTCTGAAACAATAGAGACCATCACCCCGTGCAAACAAAATAGTCTTTGTGAGGTAAATCTGAGCAATCTCTCGGAAATATAGGCAGTCTGAACCGGTAGTAAGTGATATGACTTGGTCAATTGATGTATAATGACCTAAATATAATCAAATGTCAGAAATTACATGGTAATCCTTCCACAAAGTACATGGCTATACGTTTCCACTTCCACTCTGGAATGGGTAGCCACTAAGTTAATCCACATTGTATGTGGTGCTAATACTTCACTTATTGATAGTTCAACCACCTATCCACATACATTGTGATGTCCCTCTTCATCCCACAAAATAAATAGTTCTACCTTAGATCACGATACCACTTCGTAACATTAGAATGAATAGATTACAAAGGAATAATGGGACTCGTGAAGAATCGACCAAACTAACTCAATAACTCTAGGAGCATATATATGACCCTTAATCCTCAAAATGCCCTCGACATCTATGGTCACCTTCCCAACCTCGCTTCTAATAACCTTGTCCCAAATCACCCTCAACTATAGATCCTCACAGTACTATGCCTGAATCTACTCCATGAAAGAAGATCAAGCCTTTACACAAGAAAGTTCTCTTCATGGCTCAGAAATATAGAGCCTAACCTTCTAGTTGGCTAAGGACTGAATGTCCAAACCCATAGGTCACTCCTCCATAGTTAAGAAAGAAAAACTTCCCATAATCAGTACCTTCTGGCTTAAGGCGTCTGTTACCACATAAGACTTTCCCGAGTTATAAAGGATAAAAAAAGTGATAGTTACTCCAACCACATGCACTGTCACAGATTAAGGTCCCTTTGGCAGAAAATAAACTGAAGACCATGATGGTAGTTGAGTATCTTGCAGTGAATTCAATACAAATAGTGCTGCCAAATCATCAATGTGAAGACTACTGCCGCCAACTCAAAGTCACGAGTGGAGTAGTTCTTCATCATGCAAAAGCTTTATTCTTTGTTGAAAGGTCAGATTTTCAGGCATCAAATCACTGACAAGATAGTTAGCAAAGTCAGCAAACCAAGGAATAAGATCAAGAGTAGTGGTTAATACCTGTTGTTTGCCCTCATCCTTCTTTTCTACTTTTAACTGGGACAAATGGTCTGCCACTTGGTTTTTCACAACTTCTTCGGTGTTTAACCTCAAAGTCATATTCCTATAGTAAAAGCACCCATCTTATCACCCTTGGCTTAGAAGCTTTCTTCGCCAAAAGATATCTCAATGCTACATATTCAGTATGCAGTATCACTTATGTGCCTAGCAGGTACACTCTTAACTTTGCAAAACATAGACATTTGCACACAATTATTGCTCAGTGACCGTATAGTTCTTTCATGCTACATTCAATGTCTTGCTTCTGTAGTATATTGGGTGAAAGATGTTGTTGCACTTCTGACACAGCACAACCCCCAAAGCAACACAACTCGCATCACACATTTCCTCAAATTGTTCAAACCAATTTGGAGCAATGATAAATGAGGCTGAAATCAATTTCTCCTTGAAACATTCAAACGCTTTGGTGGATGCCTCATCAAAGGTGAATTTTATTTTCTTCTCTAAAAACTTACTCAAAGGATTTGCAAAATTGGGGAAGTCCTTAATGAAACTCCTATAGAACCCTGCATGTCCCAAGAAACTATGAATTTCCTTCACATAAATAGATTGAGGCACTACAACAAGCCTACGGTCACCCCAGTAAAGTGTGGCCTAAACTAGCAAAAAGTGTGTCCTTTGATAGAAGGCTACACTTTTGGACTTTAAGCAACGCTTTTTAGGGGGTGGCCTAAAGAAGTGTAACCTTTGACATTAGGCCACACTTTTGAAATGTCGCCATAGCAGCTACACTTAAAAAGCGTGGCCAAAGAGGTATAAAGGGCGCGCTTTTTAGTAATTCATTAGCAACATCTTTTGTTTGATCATACTACACTTAAAAGTGTAGCCTTTACTTTGTTATTGGTCACACTTAGAAAGTGTACGTTGCTTTTTGTATCTCATCTAGAACAACACTTATGAAGTGTAACTTTTCTCATGTACAAGATGAAATTTGTAATCAGTAAGCCACACATTGGACATCCCTATTGCAACACTTTTGAAGTGTGGCAACGTTGTGTAGAATTTTTGTAGCCACAATTTTTCATTTTTAAGAATAATAATTTTTATTTGCATATATTCAATAATCACATATTAAATATATAAGTGATCTAAACCACAAAATTAGCTAATAAATAAATCAAGCTATATATTTCAAATAAACTTCGAAAAACATGTCTTGTACAACCAATACTTAAAAAGCGATTTCTTAAAGATCTCTACTATCAATAAATTCCACAAAACCAAATGCATTCAAACAAATATGACAATAGTACAAAAAATCTTCATCGTTCAATACAATAGATCCGAGTTTACTTCTAGACTCCCGATCGTTCGAATACAGAGCTGACCTTGTTCCCTGCAAAACATGGATCAACCTTTTGATTAAAGCTACAAATAGTAGGAAAAATAAAACACAAAAGAACAAAAGATCGTTGTGCAAGGAAATATGTATGTAACATAAATAAAAAACTGTGAGATTCTGTGATAAAGGCCTTGTGTTAAACATTCACAAAAATCTCTTTTGATACAGTAATTTTTTTATTAACATCATTACCAAGGAAGTACTGACAAGTTTAAAAAGTATACAAAAAGCCTGGAATTTTTTCACACAGTGCCTAAACAATTCAAACTTCTTTACAAATTAATCAGAAACTTGTTCTTTTTAATAGAATGCTAAAAGATTTGTGTCATCTCAATTATTTTCTGTTCATCAACTATCAATTGCATAGTAGGTCAGTGTATAGAGCATTCAACATCTCACTGTATGAAGCCTCTAGAACATCTTGCATTTCTTGCACTAAACCATCACTCCCCCTTCCGATCTCTCCACTAAACTAAAATATTATTAGAAGAACTAACCTGTAACATTCCAAAGAGGTAGTCACAAGTTACACTAGGTTCAAGCTCCCAATCATGACAAGGGGGCCTATCACGCAATACTTCAGTAAATGTTGCAAAGAAATTGTGCACACCTACTCGTAGTTGTTGAATATAGCTGGAAACAAGAAGAAGAGGAAACAAAATTTATGGTGAAACGATGAACAGTTAGCAAATACTTAGACGAACTTCAAAGGAAAGTAAACCAGCCTCTATATTTTCATTTTCTTATTTATTTTTTCTTTAGTGATGAGTGAAAAGTACAATTTAAACTTACGCTGATCTGTGCTTCCTTTGTTTCCATAAACATTGATCCCTTGATTCACCTGTGAATTGAAAAAATAGTATAAACATAAACACCAGGAAATCTTATTCACAACTGAAGTTCTATCAACAATCTGAATTAGTGAATGAAGGGAGATCTTATTCATAACTTAACTTTTATTAACAGCCATTTACATGGAAATGAACACTCAGAATGTTTCTGTTGCTCTACCCCAGGCATGGATACTATTGAGCACATCTTTAATGCTGGTAGGTTCGCCTAGTATGTGTGGAATTTTTTTGGAGATTCTCTGGGAATTCAAACTGATCACATACCTCTTAGACACTTGATCATGAGGTGGTGGAATACTAATCACAAAAATGAGGCTCACAAACTCATTTTACAATCAACTACAATCTTTATTTGCTAGAGCTTATGGAAAAACAGATGTGCAAAAAAATATGGAGGTAAGTAATTGAATATTGCTAGGGTCAAATTTTCTGTATTCAAAGCTACCTTCAAACTGTTACACACTATTTATCCCTACATCAGATGGCCCTCAAGCTGGAAAACGATTGTCTCACTTATTGAACGTTGCATCCATGAAACTAAAGTGACATTAGTTCAATGGCTTAAATCTCTTGTTCAATGGGTTAAACTCAATACTGATGGCAGCGCATTGAATAATCCGGGCAGTATAGGGGCTGGGGGTATTCTCAAAAATTCAAAGGGTGATTTAATTTTTGCTTATGCAGTTCCTTTAGGGGAAGGAACTAATAATCAGGCTGAAGTAGAGGCTGCACTTTTTGGCATGATCTGGTGTGTGCAACTGAATTAAGGAACATTGTTATAAAAAAATCAGCATTTGCTAAAAATTAAGATAGTTATTAAGATAGTTTTATGTACTTTATTTAATTTTTATATACAATTTTGGATCTTGATGCATTTTCTTTTCAGACACCATGTGTTTCTCCTTTTACTAAAGAAGAAACATTGTTATAAGAATCAAGGATAGGAACAACAGTAGGTAAAACTCACTTTTTTAATACTTTTCATAATTTATAGGCAATACTGCATACACCTACCCAAGCAAAAGAAAAAAGTGAGGAACCAAAAGAAGGCATACAGTTGAAAAAATATAAATGTGGAGCTCATTATCCGATAGGCGATAGCACATTAAAGTTATAAGGCAAAATGCCACAAACTCTAAATCTCTACTGTTCCTTCAACTCCCAGCATCTTGATATGACATCAATAGGCCCAAAATTAGGAAGAACAAAACTTGGAACATACATGTTTCCTAAATTGGAAAGATTTCCTTTCTCTGCTCTTTAGAAAGTTGACGTCCTTCTTAAAATCTCTAGTTTTTCATCTTCTTGTTACTTTTTTTTTTAAATAAGGTAATGAATTGCATAGAAGGCATCAAAGAGATGCAAAATTTACAGAACAATACTAAAGAAAAGACAATGTTAGCTCTATTACAAAAGGTCTAACCTAAAGTTAAGGAGCTAACAAAGTTCAAAAACATATCAGGGAAGTTACAGGGGAAAGGTTGCTCCAGCTACAGAGACATGTTAAGACTCTGGCTTTAAGCTTGAAGCTTGGAGTAAGAGTGCCTTCAAAGCATCTTCTCCTTACTTAATTTTTTGGAGGAATTTAGCTCAACACTAGAAATGACAAGACATTGCTCCAATGACTGGAACTAGCTCCTCCATTAACATGAAGCAGATTTCTCAAGAACATGATAGAATAAAAATAACCAACGAAAGTGATTGGGAATGACCTTCCTTATATAAAAAAAAAGTTAAAGGAAAACCACCTAGTTGCACACAATGTGCACTAGTCTGCCAAACTAGTTGTTTTTTTCTTAAGCAATGATGAATTTTGAAGGCCCGGTGAAGATGGTGGGACTTGCTCCAGCTCCCATCTTTTTTATGATATGGTAAATGTTAACTCTCTTCTTACCAGTCAAGGAAAACAAAAGATCTTTCATTTTCAGTTGAAAGAAATTTCATGAACTCTTCAATTTCCATTGAAAGGAAAAAGACAGAGAAAGAAAGGTCCACTGGTCATTTATTCTATCCATGAGTGAGGCCTCAAAATGGGTCATCATGGCAAGGAAACTTAGATTTTTCCATTATCAATGTTTGATATGCCTTGTTGTGCCAATTTCTCTGGTTTACAATACAAATTTTATGCCTAGAAACAACTCGGATGTAGTTATGGATGTCATCAAGACCTTCACATATTGATGGGAGACAGAAGGAGGTAGAGAAACAAGCGAGATAGAAGATGTTTTATTCTGCCAACCTCATGAATGAACAGAATAGCCTTTGTTCTGGTAATTCGGAGAAACAGGAAAAACAACCTTTGACTTTTATGGACTTTGTCCCGAGGGATCACAATATATTCCCCTTCTTTTGTGCCATGATATGCTTGAGGAAGTGGGTATGATGGATGTCCATGGTGTTTCGTTTATTGCACTCCAGCTTCGTGGACACACCAAATAGTGGTGGAGCACTTTTGTGACGTCTAGACCAGTTGTATCTTCCCCGGGTGAGTAGGATGCATTCTCTAGTGCCTTCTAGTATTCCTTCATTCCTTGGAGCATGTGGAAGGAGAGTCGACTGAGATATAAGAACTTGACTCATGGAAGTTTTTCTGTGAGCGAGTGTAAGGCCTATTTTGTTGAGCTTTCTAGGCATGGTATGACTATTGTACCGGATGAGGAAGAGAGAATTCACTAGTTTATGAGTGGGGTGCCTTTATCCATCAGGTCGTATGTGTTCAGGGAAGCCACAGAAGGGGTTTCCTTCTAGTCTATTGTGAGCATTCCCAAGGTAGTGGATTTTATAGTCTCAGAGGAGTTGGATTAGCTCAAAAGGGCCCGATTCTTTGGAAATTTTTCTTCTACCTCATCTGGAGGCAGAGGTTAGTATAGAGGTAGTAGTTTCGTACAACATAATTGAAGTTCATGCTTCTTTGTCAACAACTGAAAGTACAGTCAGCCTGAGGATCTTATGGTTCTAGCTAAGGTTACCATAGTAGTTTGTCTTATTCACAACAGTAGTTATCTGTACCGAGGTCTTTTTATACTTGCGGGGATCCAGTTCATTTGATGAAGTAGTAACCTCTAAAGACTTCTTTAGGACCTCAACATTTTTATTTAGCTACTCCTGCTAGGTATTCAACACTTGTGGCCAGGGGTCGAGGCAGAGTTTATTCTGTTAGAGGTGGCAGGACTTATGGTAGTGGTGCTCCAACTTCACATGGTGGCAGTTGAGGTTCTTCTCAAACTGTATGTGGGTGTGAGGTCCATTGCTATGCTTTTCCAAGGAGGCCTGAGGCCGAGACTTATGATGCTATAATCATAGGTATCGTCGTAATTTTCCATTGACCTAAATCTATATTGTTTGATCCGGGATCTACTTTCTCATATGTGTCTACTTATTTTTCTGTTGGGTTTGATATAATGTTTGATTGCATGCATGTGCCTAATTATGTTTCTACACATGTGCGTGAATCCTTAGTTGTGGATCCAGTGTATTGATCCTACCTTGTTTCATTTGTCGGGTATGATACACGGGTAGATTTGATCATTTTGGGAATGGTAGACTTTGATATTATCTTGAGTATGAATTTTCTCTCTTCGGATCATTCAATTCTTGATTGTTACGCTAGGACTGTGACCTTAGTGATGTCAGGTGTTCCAAGAGTCAAATGGATTGGTTCTAGTTGTTTTTACCCTAGAAAGGTTATCTCCTTCATTTGAGCTCTGAGATTTGTTGATATAGGGTGTTTGTCCTATTTAGCTTTTTTCAGGATTCTAGACTTGATCCATCTTCCATGAATTTTATGCTTGTAGTTCGAGATTTTTTGGATATGTTTCTTACTAATCTTCCAGGTGTTCCTCTGTATAGGGATATTTATTTTGTCATTCACAAAGAGCTGGGCACCAAGCTCATCTTTATTCCTCTCTATCATATGGCTCCAGCTAATTGAAGGAATTGAATGACCAGTTTCATGATTTATTGAGTAAGGGGTTTATTCACCCTAGTATTTCTCCTTGGGGTGCTCCTATGTTGTTTGTGAGGAAGAAGTATTGATCCATGAGGATGTGTATCGATTATCGAAAGTTGAAGAAAGTGAAAATGAAGAACAAGTATCCTTTTCCTCGTATTGATGATTTGTTTGATGAGCTTCAAGGTGCATCTATATTCTCTAAGATCAATTCAAGGTTCAATTATTGTTAGAGAAATATTAGGGCATCTGATAGCCCACAACTTTAAGGACTCATTATGAGCAGTATAAGTTTCTTGTGATATCTTTTGGTTTTACTAATGTCGTTGCAGCGTTCACGGGGTTGATTATAGGGTGTTCTGACCTTATTTATATTTCTTTGCGATAATATTCATTGACGGTATCTTTGTGTACTGTAAGACTGAGGGAACTTACAATGAGGATTTTAGGATTGTACACCCGAGATTAAGAGAAGAGAAGCTTTATTCCATGTTCTCAAAGTATGAGTTTTGGCTCGATTTTTTGTTGAAACATCGGGACACGTCGTGTCAAACCAGAGTATTCGGGTAGATTCAACCAATTTTAGGGCAGTGAGGGGTTGGACCAGACCTACATCAGTTATTGAGATCCAAAGTTTTTTGCGACTTGTGGGCTACAGTCTCTTCCGGTTACATATTTTTAAGGAGACAGGGGGTTTGACTACTTTAATTGAGGAGGCCCATTGTTCTTTATATTACCTCCATCTGGGTGCACAAAGATGTATCATGACCTAAGCCACCACTATTGGTGTTGTGGTATGAAAAGAGATATTGCTATTTTTTTTCAAGATGTTTGACTTGCCAACATGTCGAATCTGAAAACCAACAGCTTAGGGGTATATCTCAGAGGATTCATATTCCTACTTGTAAGTGGGAATAGATAACTATGGACTTTTTTGTGGGACTACCTACCCCCGTGGGTGGTTATGACTCCATTTGGGTGGTTGTAGGTAGGTTGACCAAGTCCGCCCATTTCATCCGGAGTTTAGGTGAAGTACACAATAGGGATGTTAGATAAGATTTATATCAGTCTTATTGTGAGAGTACATGGAGTCCTGGTATCTATTATTTCTTATCGAGGTTCCTTGTTCACTTCTAATTTCTGGAAGGCATTGCAACATAATTTGGGTAATTTGTTAGATATGAGTACAACATTTTTCCCTCAGACACATGTTCTATCTTAGTTGACTATTCAGTTATTGGATGACATACTATGAGTTTGTGTGATTGATTATGGTGCTAGATACGATTGACATTTTCCCTTAGCAAAGTTTGCCTACAACAACAATTATTATTCAAGTATTCGGATGCCCATTTTGAGGCGTTTTATGGCAGACAAAGTAGATCTTCGATCAAATGGTTCGATTCAATTGAGATGGACTCATTGGATACATACTTGCTTAGAGATTTTATGGAGCAAGTTTGTATGATCCAGGGTAGACTATTGATAGCCCAAAGTCGGCAGAGGAGCTATGCAGATCAGATAGTCTAATCTCTAGTGATCATGGAGGATGATCATGTTTGTCTTTGAGTATCGCCCATGAATGGTGCTATGAGGTTCGGAAAGAAGTGCAAGCTTAGCCCTAGATTCATTGGACCCTTCAAGATTTTGGGTTTTGTGGGAAAGGTGGCCTATACGTTGTCCTTTTAACCTACCTTGTCAGCTATGCATCTCGTGTTTCATGTCTCCATGCTTCTGAAGTATGTGCTGGATGAGTCCCATGTACTCTCTCTTGATTCGGTGGACTTGGATCCAAACTTATTTTTTGAGGAGGATCCTATAACCATCTTGAATAGGAAGGTCTGAAAGCTTAGGACCAACGAGATTACTTTACTAAAGGTGCAGTGGAAGCATCGTTTAGTTTGTGATTAAAGTTGGGAGATAGAGTTTGAAAAGTTGGATTTGAACTTTGAGTTAAATGTTGAGAATGTGGTAAGTTCTATGTTTGAAAGGCTTATATTGTTAAAAAAGTGGTTTTTGGAGTCTTTTAGTGTTTTGAGTGTCATAATGAAATTTCATCGATTCAGTCAGTCACGTGATGAGTAATCTGAACTATGAGAGTTGTTGATTTCAGATTTCGAGTCTTTTGTAGGATTGAAGGTCCTAAGTTGTTAATCTATGAATTTTTTGCCTTTGGATTGACTTTGGTCAATGATCGGGGTTCGGATTCTCGGATAGGAATTTTAGAGTTCCATTGGATTCTAGGGATGATTTTAGGCCTAGGTGAGGTCTTGGTTGATTTTTGAGAGGTCCCAAACTTTATTTTAGTCTTTTTAGGTGTTTAGTTGTTTCTTCTGGTTTTCACAGATGTCAGGTCAATGAGACCTCAAATTCTAGTTTTGAAGGTTCCATTGAGTCTAGAACGTCGAGTATTATTGATGTCGCATTCGTGGAGGTCTAACTCATTAAATCTCACATTCGCGGGCAAGGCTCCGCATTCTTGGAGGACCCCCCTTAGTGTTTAAAGCCAAATTTTGAGGTTTCATCCCAATTTTCATATTTGGAGCTTTGAGAAGTCGGTGGAGGCAATTTCAATCGTGTTTTTCAAGATAAAATAGTTCAAAATGTTTCTTAACTCTTAATATTCAATTACCTAATATTATTATAAAATTTACGAGTTTAAATAAAGATGTTTGGTTGATGAATTGGGGATTCCTTATGACCTTCAGTTTTGAAGTAAAAGTGAGTTTGTGAACTGATTTTGAGTCCTTTTTTGAAATGGTCTTCACCAATTATTTTTTCTAAAGCTTTGAGTAATGTTTTCACGTATTGAATTCCAGATTCAAACCTTACTATTGGAATTAGGTTTTGTAGTGATTGACCCACTTTTCAAGAGAATCTATGTGGGTATTGTGGTGTCCGGAATGTGATTGTGAATACTTTCTTGTGCATAGATGGTGTCGCTTTCGAAATGATTCGGAAGGGGAAGACTCAACTCTTGGGGTGATAATTGATTGATTTAACGCAAGTGATCTCCTCAACCTTGTTTTCTAGTAGAATCTGTGAACTTCTTTCATTCCCGTTGTGTTGGGAGTAATGGAAATGATGAAGAGTTTAATTGTCCAAATTATATGTCTAAATTAATAAAAATGGGTTGAAATAATAAAGGTTATGTGATGAACATTATGATATGAATTGCCTTAGTGTGACTCTCGTTGATTGATTAATGAAATGCTTGAAAGCATTAATGTGGACTTGAATTGTATGAATTGTTTGTCTCTTCCATGTTGTGTGATATTGCTTGTATGCATTGATTACTGAACATTGTGATGAGACATGTGATGACCTATAATGTCGAGGTCTTTGCTGGCGAGTACTATTTCCCCAAGGTTATTTTTTGGTAGTGTTTGATATAAAGGCGATGGGAAATGGTTTCAGCTAGTGATTTGATATAAAGCCGATGGGAAATGGTTCTGGTTAGTGATATTGTGCCTATGGGAAATGGTTCATGAGAGATATTGATCATGGTGACTTGATGCATTTGATATTTATGCATGACTTGTTTGCTAATTGTGATTGATGTACTTGTTGTGTGTCACTGAACTACTTGACATTGAGATTGACTTATTCGATCCTTTTAATTGTGGAATTGTGACTATGGAACTGTTGATATTGAGCATAGTGAACTATGTCTTATAGAAATTTTAGATTGGGCTTATTTATGTGCAGGTTGTAGTCCGAGGAGGTTCGTTTGGAGTGTAAAGGATATTCAATTTCCAGATAGATGCCTTGTTTATTAGGTTTCTTGTTGGGTACCGTGTTTCTGGTACTCAACCCTTGCTTATACACTTGTGAAGGTTCGGAGCCAGGATGTAACATCTCGCAAATTGAAATAACTAGGAAAGAGTTAAAAGTTGGGGAAAGAATCATTTTTGGAAAGTATATGAAAATCTGGAAAATTGTGAAGTATGTTGGTTGAGTTTTTGATCAACTTCAAACGGCCATAACTCCTAGCTAAAGATGAGTTAGGTGTATTTAGATCGGTTGGAAAGCTCTTGGAATAATCTTTCCAATGCCACTGAGTTTGTGCGATTCCGAGTTTGTATGAGTGAGTTATCCCCTTTGGAAGTTGGGCTGTTCGAATAAGGAAAGTCTAATCCGGATTTTTGAAGGGTAATTTAATCTTTTCTTTACCTAATTATTCTAATTCGTTTTAGGAGTTCATTGGGGTAAAATCAGATTTTAGTCAGTTTAGAAAAGTTGAAGTTTCACGCTAGGGCTTGGAGAAAAAAGAAAAGAGGAGAAAGGAGAAGAGAAATCAAGATTCGCCAAGATCGTCGAGTTTAACTTGTGGATTTCGTCAAGGGGTGATCCCTACGAGGTATGTGAGATCACATAGAATTGGGTTAGTTCACCCACGCGCCAACCATGATTCAATTCAGCGAATTTAAGTCTTTGAATGTTTAGAAATTGAGTTCTTGATGAACATTGTTGAAAGTTTCGTTTGAATTTCTTGTGGGTTGTGTTGTTGGAGTTTCTTGCGATTTGATTCATATTTCCGGGTGTAATTTCGGTTTGAATCTATCATATATTGAGGGTATAAATGATTCTAATTGTTTGGGGAAGGAACCATTGAAGTTTAGAGGGTTTAGACATGAAAAACAGAGAAGAAAAGTCCTCAAACACCTGGGAATAGGGGTGGGGCGTCGCGCCAGCCAGCACCCCCCAAAAGGGTCTCTGAATCTTCACCATTGGGGTGTCGCGCCAGCCAGTGCACCCCAGACCAGTCTCTGAATGTTGAGGGCTGGAGCCCCGCGCCTCTCAGAGCTCCAGGGACACTAGATCTCCCCATTCGTTCCCCATCTTTTCGTAGTTGTTCCTTAGCAATGTACCTATATTTGTTAGTTGATTCCAACACTCTTAGTTACATCTAAACATCATGAAATCATCCATAAACATGAGATCATGAACCTTGAATCCATAATTCAATTCAAGGAAAGTTAAGAGACAAGTCTAGAAGTTAAGTAGCAAGTCAAGAGAAGTTTATAAAGTTTTCAAAAGTGTTTCACAAACATTTTAACTTTGTTTTATGACTTACGTTTCAAGTTAAGTAAAGAGTAAAGAGTTGAGTTCATTTCTCAAAAAGCTATAAGGGAACTAAGTATTCCCAAGAATTTAAAATGTTTTTGATTTTGAACAAGAAAGGGAAACACCGATTTCGAAGAGAGCTTTTAAGCTAAAGTTTTGAGTAATTATCTCAAACCAAAGAAAGAAGTTTTGATTTTAAATCATATGAGCTAAGTATATTTTGGGAGTAGTATTGAGCACTGATATGGGGATGCGAGTTCATATTAACTCAAGTCTCCATAAACCATGTAGCCATCATGGGTAGTAAAGGATCATACTTTTTAGATGACTCCTTAACATGCTTTTAGCATAGACTAGTGGATCCACTTAGTTAAGCGATCTATATGACGGCAAAGTATAGGACAGTTCTGGCAGTGTGGGTAAGACGATGTATCACCACTTAGGCTCATAGTGGTGGTTGTCGGTTAGAGAAACTCCCACCAAAACTATATTACTTTATTACATGAGTAAAATTGAGTTTATTAATGCATTTTCTTTAACGAACTAAGTTACTTTTAATATTTTATAAAGCTTTTCATATATTGCATGTGTTTCATTGCTTTGTTATGAGATAAGTTATTCATGAGAAGAGCCAAGGTAAGTGTTTCTTTCAGAATCTTTTCAAGCCTGTGTTATGTTTAGCATTCCAACTCGTATACTCGTACATTTAATGTACTGATGCCAGTTGGCCTGTATATTATTATGATGCAGATGCAGGTTACTAGGATCATCATCCAGCGCCTCGTTGATCCAGTTGAGCACTCAGAGTCAGTTGGTGAGCCTCCTTGCATTCCGGAGAACTCCTTTTACTTTTCTTTTAGTAATTCATTATTAGGATGATTAGGGGTCTTGTCCCGACATCCCTCTTTGTTTTAGAGGCTTCATAGACAGTCAGACAATTAGTAGTTCAGTTGTCTTTACATTCTCATTTCATATGTTAAGACTTGAGTTGCCATTTTGCCAAAGAGAATGTTTGACTTTTTAAGTATTCTCAGTATTTTATTATTCAAGTGAGTATAGTGCTATTGATCATTCTAAATATGCATAGAGTCTTCCGTTGAGTAAGTAAGCCAGGCCAAGGGTTTGCTTGGGGCATCAATGGTTCTCAATTGCCAGCCACGTCTGGGGTGTAAGCTAGGGGCATGACAAACTTGGTATTAGAGCCCAGAGTTCAAGAGTCCTAGGGAGTCTATGAATCCGTGTCTGTAGAGTTCTAGTTATCGGTGTGAAGCGCGCCACATCTATAATTAGGAGGTTGCTACACTTAGGAAAAATTTCTCACTTCTTTCACACTCATTTCGTGCATTAGAGTTTGATCTCTAAAATGTTTCTTTCTAATTCATGCTTGCGTGTGTTTTTTAGTTAATCATGCCTCTACGAAGAGCTGTCAAAGGTCGTCCTGCTAGGCAGAATGTTGAGGAGTAATGGGTACCCAATGCACCTGAAGTGCAACCTTAAGGGGAAGTCACTAATGTTGAATTAAGGGAAACAATCAGTATGCTAAATCAAGCTGTGACTAATAAGGTTGGACAATAGAGAGGAGAGAGATAGGAAGTGATTGATACTTTGAGGATCCGAGAGTTCTTGAGGATGAATCCTCCAAGTTTCACGGGTTCCAGCACTACTGAGGATCCAGAGAGTTTGGTTGAGGAACTGAAGAAGGTATTTTAGGTTATGCATGTTGCCGATATTGAGCGAGTTGAACTAGCTGAATATCAACTGAAGAATGTTGCTAGTACTTGGTTTGACCAGTTGAAAGAAGGCAGAGGTGAGGATGCACCACCTGCAAGTTGGGCATGTTTTGAGGAGCCCTTCTTGGGGAGTTTCTTCCCTGAGAACTGAAAGAGGCTAAGGTACGAGAATTTCTTACCCTTAAGCAGGATTCCTTGAGTGTCAATGAGTATGGGTTGAAGTTCATCCAACTATCCCGTTATGCTCTGGAGATGGTTGCGGACATGAGGAGTATAATGAGTTTGTTTTTTGTTGGGTTGTCCCCTCTATCAAGAAAAGAGGGCAGGGCAGCGATGCTAATTGAGGATATGGATATATCGAGGTTAATGGTATATGTGCAGCAGGTTAAGGAAGAGAAGATGAGGGATAGGGAAGAATTCAGAAATAAGAAAGCTAAGACAGGGAATGAGTCTGGGTAGCACAAAAGCAATGTGAACCGTTCGTCCTTTCAGCAAAAGCAAAAAGGACCTGCTACATCATCTGCTAGTGCACCTGCACCCACAAACAATAGTGAGTATAATGGCCAAAATTTGCAGAACATCAGACCTAGACCTGCACAGTCTCAGGGTAGTTGATGTTTGCGTAATCAATGACACGTCGTACAGTGCGGGTGTCTACGATTGTGTAATAGTATAGTAGCCTTACCAAGGGTTGGGATAGTCCCAAGGGAGTGGTTTTGAGAATTTGTAGAAAAATAAAATTTTGTTCTAACTAGTCGTAGCTAAATACATTAACGAGTAAAAACATAGTAAATAAAATGGGTGACACAAAAGTGTAAAATATCAAATTGGGGGTTTTAACACAAGTAAGCAAAAATTTGCAAGATTAACAAGAAAATATAACTATGAGAGTGGTATTCTCGGGATGTGACCAGAATACGATTTGATCTAAAGTATTGGGTACATGCTTTCGATAGAAAATTTATAGAGTAATAGTGACTATGCTAAGCTTTATGTGGAAATAAGTTCTCTCTCGAGCAACTTACCCCGTTTCAAATGTGTTCCTCTCGGACACCCACTTGTCGCATGAAGACCAGCCTACGCCTTACCCCACTCACTCTCTCTAGCTGAGTGTTAGGATATGGGAATAGGGCTCACCCTCTCGGGCTGAGACTCATGTCGACCCACTCCTTAGGCCATCAATCTAGTGATCATGGTTTCGCGACTTCTCTCGCGAGCAAGACGAAAACACATGAGTGAACTTGTATTTGCAAATACAAATCCATTAGATTCAGCCACAACTACTAGACGAAATCACCATTAAACTACATTTAAATTATCAGCAAGCAAGATCCAACAATTATCTTAACCCATATTCGCTAAATCACACCCCAAGAATTGGGGTTTTTAGCCAGACATCAAGAGATAGAAATTTATACCTCAATGAGCTTGCATTCAAATGGCTATGAAGATATAAGTCTTGTTACATGCCAAGAATGAAGAATCCAAGAGACCCAAGTCCAAATCCTTGGAAATGAAACCCTCTTTTTCTTCAAGTCTTCAAAAGCCTCTCAAACTTAGAGGAAAAATATGAAAAGCTAATATTCTAGACTAAAAATTACACTAATTGTTCGACCCTAAAACTACAACTCTAACTAGTATTTATAGCTTCCATAGATTTGTGTTGTAGTAGATCATTCGGCATCGTTAGTCGAAATCGCCGATCAACCCGGCGATTCACCCTTTGGTGTAGTTCATCGCCGTCTTGCGCCAGCCTTCAGCATCGTCGTGCTCTGGGTCATTGGGCGACATGGTACTGCTTCGCGGAACTATTCGGTGATGCGCCGACTGTTTTATTTTTCCGCTGACTTGACCCTTTCCTTTAGGGCTCAGCACACTGGAACAAAAGGTGAAGTAAGACCCTTCGGCGACTCGCCAAGTGGACGCGGCGATCCTCAGGCCTTCATTTCTTTGTTCTTTTCAGCCTTTTCGTTCCTTTTTGCGACGTAGTGTCCATGCTTTCCTTCAAACATCAAATACCTGAAACTTAAGGGTTTTCATTAGATATTGAGATAAAATAAGCATTTGAGGACACAATTTCTATTAAAATATAGTCCTAAATGAGTCCAAATTGTGGACTCGTCAATATCTCCAACTTAAACTTTTGCTTGTCCTCAAGCAAACTCAAGTTCAGCCATTCAAAAAAGGTGTCTAGAATAGTGCTACACAAGACTCAATCATGAATGCACACAACAAGACTCAATTTACTTATGCAAAGATCAAATGTGCACTCAAAGATTCAAGTTGTGACTCACCAATATCAACGAATCTCATTCTCACAATACTTGCTTCAAATGCAAGTTCAAGCTCAACTACACTGTTCAAATTACCTCACACAAATAATGATTCCATATTCACACAAAAGGTTTCACAGTTTAAAGCTTTGGAATCAGATGCAACGCTTACACTCACAAAGAAGAACATAATGCATAATTTCACCAATATGTTTGCCCTTATTTTCCAATGAACATTTGTTTCAGCTCACTCAAGATCCAAAAGGTCTTTTCAAGGCTTGTAATGGGTCTGAGTGCAAAGGTATGGTCATTTAGGTTCAGTGACTTTCATCCTCATGAGATGTGGTGCTCACAACACTTCCTTCCCTTTCCCTTCATTATTTTCTTTAGTGCTCATGAGTCATCCTATTATTCGCTTCCCATGAATTGTTAGGAACCCTCTTTCATTTTTCAACTTTATTCCACAACTGTTCTTTTTCATTCTTTTTCGTTTGTCTTTTTCTCTTCTTTTTTTTTTTATATAGAGGGGTTCGATTTTTCTCAAAATTATGGATAAGAATAGACTTCCCCTTCTTGACTTGCCCCTATCTTTTCAACGCACCCTCAACTTAGGCTTTTGGCTTAAGTTGGCTATTCAACTAACCACAACTTCATGAGGATTCTGGGTGATGGATTAAGAAAGGTCTAGTTTTCATCAAGTTTCTTCCAAAGAAAGGTAAGGCTCAATGGGTGTTCAAGAGAGAATCACACACTCACAAGGTAGGTCACAAAAGAGGTATATGTCAAATTGGCTCACACTCTTCGAAGTTTCCTAAGATCATATCAAGAGATAGCATCACTTAGTTGACCGGACCAATGGGGAAAATTCTAGGATCTATCATGCATAGTTCACATGTAAGCCCATCACACTAGGCATTGACACTATGAGTTAAACAAGACTCCACACTTTCGCTAGTGTGCAATGATCATCACAAGAGACTCAATTCGATACTAGGCTAGTCAAAATGAGATGCAAAGAGTTCACATATTCTCTATGCACCTTCATTTGGCCTCATCGTAGCCGCGCATTCATGTTCGTTCAATTGAGAGCACTATTCAAGTCATCGGTATTGATTGGAACCAAGACTCAAATTTTTTACAAAAGAATAGCCACATCCAAGAGCATATAGCGGGTGGCAAAAATATGCAAAAAATTTAATTTTTTTTGAAAGGGTCAAAATCGTTTTGCAATTAAAAACAAAAGGTGAGCCCTAAGCTCAAACATCCACGATAAGCAGATAAAACAATTTAACTAGAATAACCCAAATATATACACAAAAAACATAGATAATAATAGTCACACAAAAGGTAGGCTTCACCCCACCATAATACAAAAACTATTGGTCCTCAAATGCGTATAACAATAATTCAAGGGTCAAATTAGAGAAAGACAGATAGAGGGCTAGAGAATAATCCTGATGACGCATTTGCTCCATCTGTCGGGGCGGCATGTTCCTTTTTGCAACTTTATGTCTGGCTATATCTGCTGCTTCGAGTCATAGTTCCTTCAACAAATTTTGCATTACATGAAAGGCGAGGTGGGGACGTTAAGAAGTCCGCTGAGTGGTTCAGCTAGCCATACACAACTTTTCTAAGCAACCCAATGCGTTTATTTTCAACCCACGTTCTCGAATGTGTCACAACCACCCTTTTGCGTTGGCCAATATAGAGTGCGATCCATGTGTCGAACACAAATTGCAAACTAAAAAACTTAGGTAATGCAGTAATATATGGAAATTAATGTGCACCGATGCAGTTGGAGGAATGGAAACGTGTAAAAGTGAGTGAGTTCGAGAACTTAAACCCTTTTTTTTCTGCAAACAGTCCCGTCCTTTCCCATTAGGCGACAACAATCGTGATTGCTAAGTCATTCGGCGTTTCGTCGAGTTTTACAGATCTTCCCAGTAATCTTGGAAGTTTAAACGACGGATAAATGTGGGTCACCGACCTTGTCGGTGACTCACGAACTGGACCTGTTGCTTGCAACCCTGCACTTTTCGAGCACCTCCCATAATTCACCCTATACGAACAACACACTATTACTTTACTAATACTCAAATATAAGATATTAAGGGGTTTTGGGTTGCCTCCCAATCAGTGCCTTAGTTAAAGTCGCGGCACGACGCAAGTCAGTAACTATTCTTCATCCTCAGAGTCGCTCATGTTGTAATTAGGGGAGTCCTCGGTGAATGGTGGGTAGTGACCTGATATCAAATGGCCGATTTCAGCATCCTGCAGCTGAATAGTAATGGAGTGAGAGGTTGACACTTCATTTAGCATTTCGATGTTTTCCTTCATCTCATTCAACATCTTCTCTTGTGCCTCAATTTTTCGTTGAATGAGTGAAAAGTTTCATCATCTTGCACACTTCCCTGTTCCTTCCCATGGTTACACTCTCGGAGGGAGAAGTGTTTTTATTTTCCCATGGCTTGTACTTCCAATTCCGTGACTCAGTTGGTTAGAGCATCTAACTGGGTGACTAGTGCGTCTCATTCCTACTTCTTTTTGGCTTCTTTGCTGGCTTCTACCATGCCATCAAGGAGTTTTGTTATGGCTTCATATGGTTGGTGTAGAATGCCATCCTCACAAAGTTGATCGGGTACACTTCAATTCTCGGGTACCAGACCCCTATAGAAGCACTCCAGTAGCGCCTTATCCGTTATTCCATGAGATGGGCATGGTTGCAGCACCGCTTGAAACTTCAGCCACATTTTCCTGAATTGTCTCATCACCTACTTGTTTAAATGTCAGGAGGTTGTCCCTGAGGTTCAGTGGTTTCAGGAGGGGATGGTCTGTGTGGTACCCATAATGGTCATCCATTCTTATTTCCCTACTTTGATATTCAAACAAGCAAAACAAAACTACAATTTAGATTAGTAAAGCTAGAACTAAGAAGGATCACAAATTCTATTTAACTAGGTGTTCCCAAATAACACCACTCCCCTAATAGCTACGCCATTTTGATGTTTGCGTAATCAACGACACATCTTACAAATGGGGTGTCTACGATCGTGCAATAGTATAGTAACCCAACCAAGGGTTGGGATCGTCCCAAAGGAGTGGTTTTGAGAATTGATAGAAAAATAAAATTTCAATCCAACTAGTCGTAGTTAAATACATTAACGAGTAAAAACATAGTAAATAAAAGGGGTGACACAAAATTGTCAAATATCAAATTGGGGGTTTTCACACAAGTAAGCAAAAATTTGCAAGATTAACAAGAAAATCTAACAATGAGAGTGGGATTCTTGGGATGTGACCGAAATACGGTTAATCTAAAGTATTGGGTACATGCTTTCGATAGAAAATTTATAGAGTAATAGTGACTATGCTAAGCTTTATGTGGAAATAAGTTCTCTCTCGAGCAACTTACCCCGTTTCAAATGTGTTCCTCTCGGACACCCAATTGCCGCATGAAGATCAGCCTACGCCTTACCCCACTCACTCTCTCGAGCTGAGTGTTAGGATATGGGACTAGGGCTCACCCTCTCGGGCTGAGACTCATGTCGACCCACTCCTTAGGCCATCAATCTAGTGGTCTTGGTTTCGTAACTTCTCTCTCGAGCAAGCCGAAAACACATGAGTGAACTTGTAGTTGCAACTACAAATCCATTAGATTCACCCACAACTACTAGACGAAATCACCATTAAACTACATTTAAACTACCAGCAAGCAAGACACAACAATTATCTTAACCCATATTCGCTAAATCACACCCCAAGAATTGGAGTTTTTAGCCACACATCAAGAGATAGAAATTTATACCTAAATGAGCTTGCATTCAAATGGGTATGACGATATAAGTCTTGTTACATGCCAAGAATGAAGAATCCAAGAGACCGAAGTTCAAATCCATGGAGATGAAACCCTCTTTTTCTTCAAGTCTTCAAAACCCTCTCAAACTTAGTGGAAAATTATGAAAAACTAATATTCTAGACTAAAAATTACACTAATTGTTCGACCCTAAAACTACAACTCTAACTAGTATTTATAGCTTCCACAAATTTGTGCTGCAGCGGATCATTCGATGTCGTTAGTCGGAATCGCCGATCAACTCGGCGATTCGCCCTTTGGTGTAGTTCATCGCCGTGTTGCACCAGCCTTCAATATCGTTGTTCTCTGGGTCATTGGGCAACATGGTACTACTTCAGGAAACTGTTCGACGATGCGCCGATTGATTCCTTTTTCTTCCGTCTTGATCCTTTCCTTCAGGGCTCAGCACATTGGAACAAAAGGCGAAGTAAGACTATTCGGTGTCTCGCCAAGTGGACTCGGGGATCCTCTGGCCTTCATTTCTTCGTTCTTTTCAGCCTGTTCATTCCTTTTTGCGACGTAGTGTCCATGCTTTCCATCAAACATCAAATACCTGAAACTTAAGGGTTTTCATCAGATATTGAGATAAAATAAGCATTTGAGGACACAATTTCTATTAAAATATAGCCCTAAATGAGTCCAATTTGTGGACTCATCAATAGTGTGGCACAAGGAGGTAAGTGGGCTCCTGCATGTGCTAGGTGTGGTAGAACCCACCCAGGTAAGTGTCGTGATAGCCAGACAGGTTGCTTCAAGTGTGGACAAGAGGGTCACTTCATGAAAGAGTGCCCAAAGAGAAGGTAAGGTAGTTGAAATCAGGGCAATAGAGCTCAATCTTCATTAGTTGCTCCACCAGATAGGGCTGCAACTAGAGGAGCTACTTCCGGTACTGGCGGAGGAGCAAACCGCCTCTATGCAATCACTAGTCGTCAAGAGCAAGAGAACTCTCCAGATGTTGTCACTGGTATGATCAAAGTCTTTACTTATGATGTTTATGCTCTGCTAGACCCAGGAGCAAGTTTATCTTTTGTAACCCCTTATGTTGCAAATAAGTTTGATGTTCTTCCTGAGAAACTCTTTGAACCCTTTTGTGTTTCTATACATGTTGGGGAGTCTATTCTAGCTGATCGAGTTTATCGTGATTGTGTCATTTCCATCAATCACAAAGAAACCATGGATGATTTAATTGAGTTAGACATGGTAGATTTTGATGTCATTATAGGGATGGACTGGCTTCATGCATGTTATGCCTCCATTAATTGTAGAACTCGAGTTGTCAAGTTCCAAATTCCTAATGAGCCAGTCTGAGAGTGGAAAAGTAGTTCAACAGTGCCTAAGGGTCATTTTATTTCATACCTTAAGGAAAGAAAGTTAGTTTCCAAGGGGTGTATCTAACACTTAGTCCAAGTTAATGACTCTAGTGTTGAGATACCTCATATTCAGTCAGTTCCTATAGTAGAAGAGTTTCCTAAAGTTTTTCCAGATGATCTACCTGGAGTTCCTCCTGAGAGAGATAGACTTCGGTATAGATGTTCTTCTAGATACTTATCCTATTTCTATTCCGCCATATAGAATGGCACCAGCAGAGTTGAAAGAGCAGTTGAAAGATCTTTTAGAGAAAGGTTTTATTCAACCAAGTGTCTCTCCTTGGGGCACTCCGGTCTTATTTGTGAGGAGGAAGGATGGTTCCCTTAGAATGTTTATAGATTATCGCCAGTTGAACAAGGTTACCATCAAGAATAAGTATCCTCTTCCAAGAATTGATGATTTTCTCGATCAGCTTCACGGTGCTTGTTGTTTTTCGAAAATAGACCTTAGATCTAGCTACCATCAGTTGAAAGTAATGGAATGTGATATTCCCAAGGCAACATTCAGGACCCGTTATGGTCATTATGAGTTTCTGGTCATGTCATTCGGTTTAACTAAGGGCATCCTACATAAATCTCACTACTTTACATCCCAATAACTAGGATTCTCGATAGTTTGTAATATTACTTTCTATACCATATTTTGGCCCCGAGATACATGTATTCAACCGTTTTAAAAGCTGAGATACACGATTTATTAATTTAAATTAAAGGGGTTGTAACTTATTTCCTTAATTAATGGATTAATTGCTGACTAATTATCAACGCAACAAATTTACAGGATCTTGAGTATCATCTCTAACAAATATTCCTAAAATAACAAAATCATAAACCTAATTAATTTTGTTATTGTACTCTTCATCTTCTTAATCGGCTTGAATCATTAATGGCGAGATACATATATCCAACAATTTTTAAAGTTGAGATACACGATTTATTAATTTGAATTAACATCTTCATCTTCTTCATCAACTTAAATCATTAATGACGAGATACATGTATCCAAGCCGAGATACACGATTTATTAATTTGGATTAACCTCTTTATCTCTTCTTCATCAACTTGAATCATTAATGATGAGATACATGAATCATTAATGACGAGATACATGTATCCAAGCTGAGATACACGATTTATTAATTTGGATTAACCTCTTCATCTTCTTCATTGACTTTAATCATTAACGGCGAGATACATTTATCCATCAATTTTTAAAGGTGAGGTACACGATTTATTAATTTGTATTAACCTTTAACAAGAATCATTTGATTTTGTGAACAGTCAACCATTAAAATAGTTGAGAAACAACAAAAACAAATAATGTAAAAACGTGCGCATGGCTTCATCAGAGTCCAACGACTCGTCGGAGTAAGGAGGAAGTATTTAATGTAAATTGAACTGAAACAAGTAATTGGAAGAATTGCAGAGAAGAAGAAATGCCTAAAAAGTAGAGAACAAAGAAGTACAGAAAATTCTTGTTTAGAAGGGTGGTTGCCTTTTTGCCTTCTAAAATGTTATACCAAAGATATAATCACACTCTAAGCAAGAAGATAGTGTACAACATTACATTCATAATGCGGTTATATGAAAACGCAAAGTTTTACCATTTTCGGAGTTCTTTTTCGGATTGAGGGTGGAATCCGATAAGGGATGGGGGGAGAGATATTATTGGGTGAGGAGACTGAAAGAGGTTGAATTGTTAAAGCACCTTTAATTAAGGCATTTAAATTTTAGGATAATTATTCGATACCATATTTAAGGGATTTGTGTATCTGATTTAATTTTTTAAAATATATGGTATAATTATTAAAAAGTGGTATTATGGGTAATATTTTTAAACTATAGGTAACATATGTATATATAGTAGTTAAGTATGTCTAATTATGTAGTTTATCCTTTAACTAATGCACCTACATCATTCATGGACCTTATGAATAGAGTTTTCAAACCTTATTTAGATATTTGTTATCGTCTTCATTGATGACATACTAATCTATTCATGGAATGAAGAAGATAATGCTAGCAATATCAGAATAGTTTTTCAGACTTTGAAACATAAGGAGTTATATGCTAAGTTCTCTAAATGTGAGTTTTGGCTTGAGTCTGTGGCGTTCTTGGGCCACATAGTTTCCGGTGATGGAATTAGAGTTGATACCCAAAATATAGAGGCAGTGCAGAATTGGCCTAGACCCACATCTCCAACTGATATTGGGAGTGTCTTGGGTTTGACTAGCTATTATAGAAGGTTTGTAGAGGGGTTCTCATCCATTTCGTCTCCTTTGACCAAGTTTGCTTAGAAAATAGTGAAGTTTCAATGGTTTAAAGCTTGTGAGAAAAGCTTTCAGGAATTGAAAAAGAGGTTGACTACTGCCCCAGTGTTAACTTTACCAGAGGGTACTCAAGGTTTTGTGGTGTACTACGATGCATCTAGAGTTGGTTTGGGTTGCGTGTTAATGCAGAATGGCAAAGTTATAGCTTATGCCTCCAGACAGTTGAAAATCCATGAGAAGAATTACCCAACCCATGACATAAAGTTAGCTGATGTAGTATTTTCTTTGAAGATATGGTGTCATTATTTATATGGTGTTCATGTAGATGTATTCATTGATCATAAGAGTCTTGAGTATGTGTTCACTCAGAAAGAGCTTAATCTAAGACAAATGAGGTGGTTAGAATTAATTAAGGATTATGACATGAGTATTCTTTACCACCCAGGTAAGGGTAATGTTGTTGCTGATGCTTTAAGCAGGTTGTCTATGGGTAGTACCGCCCATGTTGAGGAAGAAAAGAAAGAGCTAGTGAAAGATATGCATAGACTTGCACGCTTGGGAGTCCGACTGATGGATTCTACAGAAGAAGGAGTAGTGGTGATGAACGGGGTTGAATCCTCATTAGTGTCAGAAGTGAAAGAAAAGCAAGACCAAGATCCAATTTTTCTTGAATTGAAGACAAATGTTCATTAGCAAAAAGTATTATCTTTTGAACAAGGGGGAGATGGTGTATTGAGATATCAAGGTAGATTGTGTGTACTAATAGTAGAGGGACTCCAAGAGAGGATCATGGAGGAAGCTCATAGCTCCAGATATTCCATTCATCCGGGTTCCACAAAGATGTATCGTGATTTGAGGGAGGTGTATTGGTTGAATAGCATGAAGAAAGGCATTGCATAATTTGTTGCTAAGTGTCCGAATTGCCAGCAAGTTAAAGTAGAGCACAAAAGGCCTGGTGGTTTGGCTCAGTATATAGAACTTCTAGAATGGAAGGGAGAGATGATTAATATGGATTTCATCACAGGTTTACCAAGGTCTCGCAGGCAACATGATTCCATTTGGGTGATTGTCGATAGAATGACAAAATTAGCCCACTTTTTGCCGGTGAAGACTACCCATTCAACAGAAGATTATGCTAAGTTATATATTCAAGAAGTGGTAAGACTTCATGGGGTTCTGGTCTCCATTATTTTAGACAAAGGTGAGCAATTTACTGCACAGTTTTAGAAGTCATTCCAGAAAGGCTTGGGTTCAAAGGTGAACTTCAGTACTGCTTTTCATTCTCAGGTCAAGCAGAGCGCACTATTCAAACCTTAGAGGATATGTTGAGGGCTTGTGTGATTGATTTCAAAGGTAATTGGGGTCAGCACCTACCTCTTATTAAGTTTGCTTACAACAATAGTTATCACTCAAGCATCCAAATTGCTTCTTATGAGGCTCTTTATGGGAGAAGATGGAGATCTCCTATTGGATGGTTTGAAGTTGGTGAAGCTGGGTTGATAGGACTAGACTTGGTTCATCAAGCCATGGAGAAGGTGAAAGTGATTCAAGAGAGGTTGAAGACGGCGCAGAGTCGTCAGAAATCCTACACTGATGTCAGGAGAAGAGATTTAGAGTTTAAAGTTGATGATTGGGTGTATTTAAAAGTTTCACCCATGAAGGGCGTTATGAGATTTGGTAAGAAGGGGAATCTTAGTCCCTGGTATACTGGACCTTATCGAATAGCCAAGAGGATTAGCAAAGTAGCTTATGAGTTGGAGCTACCACAAGAGTTAGTAGCGATTCATCCGGTATTTCACATCTCTATGTTGAAGAAGTGCATGGGCGATCCTTCATTGATAATACCAACAAAAGATATTGGGATCAAGGATAACTTATCTTATGAGGAGATTCCTGTTCAGATTCTAGATCGCCAAGTTCGCAAGTTGAGGGCTAAGGAAGTAGCATCAGTCAAAGTCCTTTGGAGGAACCAATTTGTTGAGGAAGCTACTTGGGAAGCTGAGGAGGATATGAAGAAAACATATCCACATCTCTTCGAATCCGGAGAAGTTCCAAATTAAGGTACTAATCCTTTCTTGGCATTTTACTTATAAATTGGCATATTGTGTTTGCTTTGCTTGTTGGGTGTTTGAAATGTATGACTAATAATACACCCTTAGCCTAGTATGAGTAATTGATGAGTCCACAAATTGGACTCATTTAGGGCTATGTTTTGATAGAATTAGTGTCCTCAAATGCATATTTTGTCTCAATATTTGATGAAAACCCTTAAGTTTCTGGTATTTGGAGTTTGAGGGAAGGCATAGGAAAAAGGAACAAAGGCAGCTGAAAGAACGAAGAAATGAAGATATGAGAATCGCCGAACCCGTTCAGTAAGTCGCCAAAAGGTCTTATCCTCGCCTTTTGTTCCAGTGTTCTGAGCCCTGACAGAAAGGATTAAATCAGCGGTGAAAAGGAGTAGTCGGAGTGTCGCCGAGCAGTTCCATAAAGTAGTACTATGTCTCCTAATGATAAGCAAGACGGCGATGAAACCTACCAAAGGGTGGATCACCGAGTTGATCGACGATCTCCACTAATGGTGCCAAATGATCGGCTGCAGCACATATTCTTGAAAACTATAAATACTCGTTGAGAGTTGTAGCTTAATATCAGATTTTTAATATAGAATTTTTAACATAGAATTTTGAGTTCTAAGTTGGGAGAGGGTTTTGAAGAACTTGAAGATTCAAACGGTTTCAACTCCAAGATTTTGGACTTGGGTCTTGTGGATTCTTCACTCTTGACTTTTTTTAAGACTTAATCTTGCATACCCATTGATGGAAACTGAGATTGGTATAACTTTTTATCTCTTTTACATGTCTAGCTATAACCCAAATTCTTGGGGTGTGATTTTGTGAATATAGGTTAAGTTAATTATTGGGTCTTGCTTGATGATTGTTTAATCGTTGTACTGAGACCCAGGACCAGAGTGATGCACCGGGCACTGATGCCCAGACAGATGGAGCGATTATGTAGACATGACCCCCTCTTTACCTCCCTCTCTGTCTTACTTTATTTCACTTTTGGATATTTTTGTTTGCATTTGGGGACAAATGTTTTATTTGTGGTGGGGTGAGGCCCACCTTTTGTGATTTTGTGACTCTCTGGTTTTGTTTATATTTTGGGTTGTGAGCTATTACTGTGTTTTTACACTTCTTTTGTTTTTGTGGAAGTTTAAGCTTGTGGCTCCGCATTTTAAATTGCAAATTATTTTGACCCTTTCGAAATTTTTTTGCCACCCCTTGTGTGATTGAATGTGGCTGTTCTTTTGCAAAATTTGAGTCTCGGTTCCGATCAATAACGATGACTTGAATAGTGCTCTTAATCGAACGAACATGAATGTGCGGTTACGATGAGGCTAAATGAAGTTGCATAGACAATATGTGAACTCTTTGAATCTCGTTATGACTAGCCTAGTATCAAATTGATTCTCTTGTGATGACCGTTGCACACTAGCAAAAGTGTGGAGTCTTGTTTGACTCTAGTGTCGATGCCTTGTGTGATGAGCTTACTGTGAACCATGCATGAATACACCTATAATTTGCCCCGTTGGTCCGATCGACTAAGTAAGGCTATATCTTGATATGATCTTAGGCAACTTCGAAGAGTGTGAGCCAATTTGACAGATACCTCTTTGTGGGCCTACCTTGTGAGCGTGTGTGAAACTCTTTTGAACACCCCTTGAGCCTTACCTTTCTTTGGAAGAAACTTGATGAAAACTAGACCTTTCTTTATCCATTACCCATAATCCTCATGAAGTTGTGGTTAGTTGAATAGCCAACTTAGGCCAAGTTGGGGGTGTGGTGAAAAGAGAAGGCAAATCAAGAAGTGCAACAAAGTCCCTCTTACCCATGGTTTTGAGAAAAATGGAACCCCTCCATATAAAAAAAAGAGAGAAAAGAGAAAGAGAAAGAAAAAGAATGAAAAAGAAAGTTGTGGAATAAAGTACAAAAGAAATGGGGTTTCCAAAAAATTCATGGAAAGTGAATAATAGGATGACTTATGAGCACTAAAAAGAATGATGAAGGAATAGGAAAGGAAGTGTTGTGAGCACCACATTTCATGAGGATGAAAGTCATTGAGCCTGAATGACCATACCTTTGCCTCAGCCTTATTACAAGCCTTGAAATGACCTTTTTTTATCTTGAGTAAGCCGCAACAAATGTTGATTGGAAAATACGGGCAAACCTATGTGTGAAAGCATGCATTGTGTTCTTCCTTGTGAGAGTGAGCATTGCATTTGATTCCAGAACTTTAAATGATTAAAACTTTATGTGTGAATATAGAATCATTCCTTGTGTTAGGGCATTTGAACACTTTGGTTGAGCTTGAACTTGCATTTGAAGCAAGTATTGTGAGCATGCGATTCTTTGATATTGGTGAGTCACAACTTGAATATTTGAGTGCACATTTGATCTTTGCATAAGTAAATTGAGTCTTGTTGTGTGCAGTCATGATTGAGTCTTGTGTAGAACTGTTCGAGACACCCTTTTTGAACGGCTGAACTAGAGTTTGCTTGAGGACAAGCAAAAGTTTAAGTTGGGGGTGTTGAGGAGTCCACAAATTGGACTCATTTACGGCTATATTTTGATAGAATTAGTGTCCTCAAATGCATATTTTGTCTCAATATATGATGAAAACCCTTAAATTTCAGATATTTGGAGTTTGTGGGAAAGCATGGACACTACTTAGCAAAAAGGAACAAAGGCAGCTGAAAGAATGAAGAAATGAAGATCTGAGAATCGCCGATCCCGTTCGGCGAGTCACCGAAAGGTCTTATCCTCGCCTTTTGTTCCAGTGTGCAGAGCCTTGACAGAAAGGATCAAATCGGTGGTGAAAAGGAGCAGTCGGTGTGTTGCCAAACAGTTCTGAAGATTCAAAGGGTTTCAACTCCAAAATTTTGGACTTGGGTCTTGTGGATTCTTTACTCTTGACTTGTTTTAAGACTTAATCTTGCATACCCATTGATGGAAACTGAGATTGGTATAACTTTTTATCTCTTTTGCATGTCTAGCTAAAACCCCAATTCTTGGGGTGTGATTTTGTGAATATAGGTTAAGTTAATTGTTGGGTCTTGCTTGCTGATAGTTTAATCGTTGTTTAAATGTGATTTCACTGAGTAGTTATGTTGGAACTTGATGAAATTATAGTTGCAAATACGATTTCACATTTGTGTTTTCAGCTTGCTCGAGAGAGAGGTCGTAAAACTAAGACTACTAAATTGATAGCCGATGGGATTGGGTCGACATGAGGTTCAGCTCGAGAGAGTGAACCCTATTCCTTCTCCCATACACTCAGTTCGAGAGAGTGAGTGGGCTAAGGCAGAGGCTGTTCTTCATGCGGCAACTCGGTGTTCGAGAGAAACCGAGTTGATTCGGGGTAAGTTGCTTGAGAGAAAATTTACCCCACTATGGTCTAGCCTAGTCATAAATATTCAATGAATTTACTATCAAAAGCATGTACCCAATGATCTAGTTTAACCCGTATTCCTATCACATCCCAAGAATCTCATCTCCTTGATTAGTACTCTTTGCATTTTCGCTGATTTTTGCTTACTTGTTACAAATCCCCATTGTTAATTGACACTTTTGTGTCACCCCTTAGATTTAGTATGTTTGTATTCGACAATGCTTTTAGCTATGACTAATTAGAACTTAATTTTATTTTTCTATTAATTCTCAAGCCCACTCCCTTGGGACTCAACCCCAACCCTTGGTTGGGTTACTTTACTATTGTACGATCGTAGACACTTGCATTGGAAGTTGTGTCTTGAATACGCAAACATCAGTAATCTCATTCGAGGACGACTGTTCCCAAGGGGGAGATATTATAACATCTCACAAATTGAAATAACTAGGAAAGAGTTAAAAGTTGGCGAAAGAGTCATTTTTGGAAAGTATATGAAACCTAGAAAATTTTGAAGTTTGTTAGTTGAGTTTTTGGTCAACTTCAAACGGCCATAACTCCTAGCTCAGGATGAGTTAGGTGTATTTTCTGATATGGTTGAAAAGCTCTTGGAATAACCTTTCCCATGCCGCTGAGTTTTCACAATTCCGAATTTGTATGAGTGAGCTATGTCCTTTGGAAGTTGGGTTGTTCGAATAAGGAAAGTCTAATCCGGAATTTTGAAGGGTAATCTAGTCTTTTCCTTACCTAGTTATTCTAATTTGTTTTAGGAGTTAATTGGGGTAAACTCAGATTTTAGTCAGTTTAGAAAAGTTGAAGTTTCACGCTAGGGCTTGGAGAAAAGAGAAAAGAGGAGAAGGGAGAAGAGAAATCAAGATTCATCAAGATCGTCGAGTTTAACTTGTGAATTTTGTCAAGGGGTGATCCCTACGAGGTATGTGAGATTACATAGCGTTGGGTTAGTTCACCCACGCGCCAACCATGATTCAATTCAACGAATTTAAGTCTTTGAAAGTTTAGAAATTAAGTTCTTGATGAACATTGTTGAAAGTTTTGTTTGAATTTCTTGTGGGTTATTTTGTTGGAGTTTCTTGCGATTTGATTCATGTTTCCCGGTGTAATTTCGGTTTGAATCTATCATATATTGAGGGTATAAATGATTCTAAGTTTTTGGGGAAGGGATCATTGAAGTTTAGAGGGTTTAGAGATGAAAAACGGAGAAGAAAAGTCGTCAAACACCTGGGGATAGGGGTGGGGAGTCGCGCCAGCCAGCGCACCCCAAAAGGGTCTCTGAATCATTACTCTTGGGGAGCCGAGCCAGCCAGCGCGCCCCAGACCAGTCTCTGAATGTTGAGGGCTGGAGCCCCGCGTCTCTCAGAGCGCCAAGGACGCCAGTTCTCCCCATTCGTTCCCCATATTTTCGTACTTGTTCCTTAGCAATGTACCTATGTTTCTTAGTTGATTCCAACACTCTTAGGTACATCTAAACATCAAGAAATCATCCATACACATGAGATCATGAACATTTAATCAATAATTCAATTCAAGGAAAGTTAAGAGTCAAGTCTAGAAGTTAAGAAGCAAGTCGAGAGAAGTTTATAAAGTTTTCAAAAGTCTTTCACAAACGTTTTAACTTTGTTTGAAGACTTAAGTTTCAAGTTAAGCAAAGAGTAAAGAGTTGAGTTCATTTCTCAAAAAGCTATAACGGAACTAAGTATTCCCAAGAGTTCAAAATGTTTTCACATTTGAACAAGAAAGGATAACACCGATTTCCAAGAGAGATTTTAAGCTAAAGTTTTGAGTAATTATCTCAAACCAAAGATAGAAGTTTTGATTTTAAACCAAATGAGCTAAGTATATTTTGGGAGTAGTATTGAGCACCGATATGGGGATGCGAGTTCATATTAACTCAAGTCTCCATAAACCATGTAGCCATCATGGGTAGTAAAGGACCGTACTTTTTAGATGACTCCTTAAGATGCTTTTAGCATAGACTAGTGGATCCACTTAGTTAAGCGTTCTATATGACGGCAAAGTATAGGAGAGTTCTGCAGCGTGGGCAAGACGTTGTTTCACAATTTAGGCTCATAGTGATGGTTGTTGGTTAGAGAAACTCCCACAAAAACTATATTACTTTATTACATGAGTAAAATTGAGTTTGTTATTGCATTTTCTTTAACGAACTAAGTTACTTTTACTGTTTTATAATGTTTATCATATATTGCATGTGTTTCATTGCTTTGTTATGAGATAAGTTATTCATGAATTGAGAAGAGCCAAGGTAAGTGTTTCTTTCAGAATCTTTTCAAGCCTATGTTATGTTTAGCATTCCAACTCGCATACTCGTACATTCAATGTACTGATGCCTGTTGGCCTACATTTCATTATGATACAGACCCAGGTAACCAAGATCAACATCCAGCGCCTCGTTGATCCAGTTGAGCACTCAGAGTCAGTTGGTGAGCCTCCTTGCATTTCAGAGGACTCCTTTTACTTTGCTGTCAGTAATTCATTGTTAGGATGATCGGGTGTCTTGTCCTGACATCCCTCTTTGTTTTAGAGGCTTCATAGATAGTCAGGTAGTTAGTAGTTCAGTTGTCTTTACATTCTTATTTCATATGTTAAGACTTGAGTTTCCATTTGGCTAAGTTGAATGTTTGACTTTTTTAGCATTCTCAATATTTTATTATTCAAGTGAGTATAGTGCTATTGATCATTATAAATATGCATAGAGTCATCTACTGAGTAAGTAAGTCAGGCCAAGGGTTCTCTTCAGGACAACAATGGTTCTCAAGTGCCAGCCACGTCCGGGGTCTAGGCTCGGGATGTGACACCGGACCCATGTGATGAGTCTGGAATTTTGACTCATTTAGGGCTCAATATTCAATGAATAAATGTCCTTAATGCCTATTTGATGCTCAAAACTGGTGTTTATTTGTTTTTATGCAGCCATGAAGTTTTAAAAACAAGTCAAGGACATTGTGATGCGAAAAGAAGAAAAAAAGTTGGAAAAGATGAAGAAAAGAAAAGTAAGAGCTCGCAAAAGCTACTCTCCGATGTGCTGAATAAGCCTCTAACTTGCAAAAGTTTCCAGCGAAGTAGCCTATGAATCAAGCTGAATCGGTGAGAGAAAGGGCATTTTGGTGAGACGTCGAATGGGTAATCGATTGCGACTCAGCTCGCCAAATCCTGCAGAAGAAATGAGCACATTAGCAGAGCCAAAAGACGAGACATGATGATTGTCGGCGGATCGCCGAGTTGGTCGGTGGTCCCGACTAACCTTGTCAAGTGGGCCTGCATTTTGACACTTTGGAGAATTTTTGGAAACCTATAAATTGATTTGTTGAAAAGAAAACAAAGTGTTTGATAGTGTAGAACACAGAAGAAAATAGTTGGGAGAACTTTTCTCATACTTTTACATTGTTCAATACTCTTGGAGAGTTCTTGAGCTTAGATTATTGGGGATTTAAGGTTGAAGTCTTAATTTCAGCATTTAAGCTTTGGAGTTTTTGTCAATTCTGATGGATAATCTTTTTGGTAACGATTTCTTGTTTTTTGCTTTGATTGGCTAAACCCCACTTCCTTAGGGGTGTGATTATGTAATTAAATACATAAATCAGCTTATGGGTATTTTAATTTGCTACAGTAAATGTTGTTTTAAGATGGGTTCAATCATGTATTCATATTTTAATCTATGAAGTGTTGTTGCAAATTCAGTTTTAGTCTAGGCTGTCGATGTTTGCTTGAGAATGATGCATTGGGTCTAATGACTGATTAATAATTGTATAGATTTAGATCATTACAATCTAGCTTGATAAAATGGGTTTAATTTAGGAATTATGTTGTTTTGTATAAGCTTGTTGAGGTTCGAGAGAACTCACTCTAAATATGATAGCTGATCGAGAGAAAACTATCATAATAAAAACCTATCCTACCCATTGAGATTCAACAACTTAAAGCAATTGATAATTACCTATTGAGGGAGATTAAAGTTAAATTACTCAGACATACCAAAGGCCTTCTTTATATTTGTTCAATCTCCATGGTAGTTGTTTCTAATAACAATTGGTTATCAAATTCTCTCGATATTGATATCTAAAACATGTTAATTTACTTTATGTTGTGTAATTCGTTACTTCTACAAGAGATTAGAGCACATGCACACCTCGTACTTGAATTCTTTACCGTATCACACTCTGTGGGATCGACCCCAACTCTTCATTGGGTTTATAATTGTTAGTGACCGCCTACACTTTGAATTATAAAAGGTGTAGTTGAGCGTTATAAAAAATGGCGTCGATGTTGGGGAGTGGTGTTTGCAATTCTTTTGTTGAAGTGTTTTTGTGAACTAATTTTGTTATAGTAGAATTGCCTTATTAGTGTCTTTTGTTCTAGATGGACTTTTTCACAAAACATGTCATGGGGTGGTTATAAAGCTGTGAATGCGGTTGGTGCGAGCAATTGAGTAGGCCTGAATGATTAACAATTTGAGACCATGTACAACGAAGAGGTACATTTCTTGTCAAACTAAGTAGGTTGTTCTCATCCGAGCTATCTAAGGCTGGGTAGGAATCAAGGTTGGAAAAATGACCGGGGTAGTTGTTGGAAAGATCGGGATCGAGACTAGCGTGATAGTGGTGGAATTTGGAGAGACAGAGATGATGCTAAAGATAATTATGTGCCCCTCATGAACGTCCAAAGCCGAAGAAACCAAAGGTTGACCCCGAAAGCTTTCGGACCGAGGATATGCTGGCCCGCATACTTAACAAGGTAGAAGGAATGAATAAGGTACTCAAGGAGATGAATGATGATGTCACTTCTCTAAATTAAATGGTGACATATTCGGTGTCCATAAAGAAACTTCATACTAATATGGGTCAAATCTCGTCTCGCTATTCCAAGACCGAAAGGGGTTCTTCCTAGTGATACCTTAGCCAACCCGAAGAATGATGCTTTAAGGCATGTCCATGTCTTGCCATGACGTTAAATATGGTGCTTTTTGGAAGGCAACCCAAGTTTTATTTTGTGTTATTTAAATAACGTTTGTTGAGTGCACATGTTGAAATTCGAATTTTGGAGGAAAAGCAATTAGGTGTGCTCAGAGCTCACTCGATGAATCTTCGAGTGGCTCAGCGAGTACAATGAAGATCGCCTTTTAAACCAACTGAAGGGATGGTTATATAGGGAATTGGCAGGCTAAGGTCCACTCTGCGACTCGCCAAGTGGATCAGCGACGTTAGAAGGCCTCGTCGATCAAGGAAGGAACGTAAGGGTCAAAAACCCTCTTACAATTGTCAATTCAAAATATCTCCTTCATTGGAACGTTTTGACTCCTGCACTCTTTCAGTCGAACTTTAGATCATATTTTTTGTTTAAATATCTAGGTTGTACTTATGTGTGATCAGAATCTGAAGTGTTGTCCATTCACTCCTCTTTGCCTAAGTCTTTCCTTGTCTGCATTTTTGGTAGGCTTCAAGAATTTGTTTTAATTCATGAGTTGTTCTAGGCTTGATGTATGAGTGGTTAATGGATCTATTGTGTGCTTGATTTTATGCCAATCACTCATTGAAATCTAATTTGAAATCGAGCATGTTATATATCTTGTTTTGCCTAAATTGTCCTATTTTAGCTTTTGAATTGATTAAATTATGGGTGTACATGTTGGGTAGTGTACGGGGAAAGTCTGAGTTGCCCGAATTAGGCCAAATGGCTTGAATTTACCTAATGATGGATTTGGTGACGTCATTATTAAAGTCAAAATTGTCGTTTGGTCGAATATAAATCAATTGGTGGGAAGTCTGAGTACCTCGGATTAGATATTCATCATGCGTAGGCTCAAATTTATGGATTTTCTCTTGAAATGGTTTGTCGTAGGTTGTTTGTCGTGAATTGAAAGTTAGGTTGGGAAAGGTAACACATTGGGCCATTTGGCTATTTACCTCGAGCTCACTAAGTGACTCAATGAGTCACCTAATGACTTCCTTTACTTCCTAGTCGACCTGAATTGTTTGAAATTTTTCTCTCACTTCCATCAATACGCTTGTGCTCCTCGAGTAGACTCGGCGACTCGCCAAATAGATTTTTTCTCGCCTTTCTGACTTTCATTTTGGCTGATTATATTTGTAAAATTTTGTGAGGCATTCTTTGATCGCCGATAGAACTCGATTTCTTGCCGAATGGTGTTTGGTCTTGCCTTTTTGGCCTGATTTCATGCTGAGTTTTTCTGTGTCGTTCGGAAAGTTCCTTTTTTCTCTCCGAATAGGCTCGACAACTCGCCAAGTTTGTAGGGGAGTTTTCCTGCAATAGTTTTTTTTAAAATGTTAGTTCACTAACCCTTTACAATTGCAACTTGTTTTTATTTGTGTTGTTTTACAGATATGCCCAGACCTAAAGTTCTTGCAAAGGGTCCACCACCTCACAAGTGGGTAAAATAAGTTGTGATTGTAGCGGAGGTTGAACCTCCCAGAGCTTCTCGTCCTAAACCTCCTCACAGGAGTGTTAAGGGCAAATGGAAGAAACAAGTGGAGACAAGTTAAAGTTTTGGCCTATCTGACAGTATGGGCATCGACTCCACCCATCTACCCTCCTCTGGATCTGAGAGTGAGGATTTTGTCGGGTCTATGACTCCAGTGCACAAAAAAAAAATAGAGGGAGAGTTGCTAAAGCAGAGGCGCTTGGAACTATGTTCTAAAGTAGTTCATAACCCATTGGCCTGACTTCTAGCACCCCAACATCACAGGCACCTAAAGTGCTCCCAACCCCAACACATCCTCTTAGATCCATGAATCGACTATAAGCCGCTTGCTCATGAACTATTCTGAAGGAGAAGCGGTTGTCCACGGATGGTGTGGTGGAAAAATATCAGGTTGTGTGGGAGATGTTGTGTTTCCATTTATTCCAACAGCTTACACAACCCCGGAGTTCATATGTGCTTACATGGGTATGTGAGTTCTATAAGAGCTATGCACATTTGATGCCGACATTAAAAAATAAAGTTGGATTGATGGCATCAGTTGACTTCGTTGAGGTGCAGGGTAAGAGGGTGAAATGCAGTGAGATAGATATAAATGATGCATTGAACTGCACTACACGGACTCAACATTCTTTGACAAGTAAGATCAAAATCTTGGAGGGTTTCAAGGGGTTTCTCTCCCCGTTGCTGAGTGATACCAAACCCCTATTGATAGAGGCAGGGGTTGTAATTTTGAAGAATGATTTGAACATCACGTCCTGGTGGTTTAAGTTCTTTTTAGGCACCTTGATGCCTTTGTATAATGAGTCTATCATCTAGCATCTGAATGATGCACTTCTTGGCTGCATTATTGACTGATATTGGCTAAATCTGGGAGCGATCATTGCACAGGAGATGGCTATGAGGTCCAAATAGAATCAAAACTCATTGCCACCTTTAGTTCTTATCAGCGATTTGTGTCATCGAGCTGGTGTGCCCTTTGTGGTGAAGACTGATGATGAGGTGACTATTGCCTCGTCTACTGACATTTGGAGATTAAAAGTAGAATATACGAAAGATAAGGCAGAGTGGAGGAAGAAAGCCCCGGTAGACACATCCCATGTTGTGAATCTAGATTCTATGGAGGCCGACACTACTCTGCCTGCTTAGGCAGACGAGCCCTCAAGTATACCTGCACCCTCACCTTCTGTTGCTCATGTTGTTCCTTCTACATTCCAACCCCTGTTGACCTAGGCCATGTTATACAAAATGTGCAACCTTTCCTATTCGTTCGATGTAAGGGCCTCTAGGGTTGAGGCCGTTGTGCCATCCATAATTTATCGAGCAATAGTTGCGAAAATGGCTCCTATTTAGGAAGAGTTGAGGATATAGAAAGAAATGATCATGTCCCATAGATTAGCATTGGATACCCTCACCACTCAAGTTAAGGTATGTGAGACGACGACAGACTGTGGATCTACAGATGTGACAGCCTGAAGGCTGATATTTCTAGACTCTAGAATGATGTGGACAAGTTGAAGACCATTGACATCTCAATGTTGTGGGGCAGTGTAGATGGTTGTGATGACCACAGTTCGGATATGCCAGTAACTTTTGAGATCCCTCCGGCTACTCTTAACATAGATGTTTCTGCAGGTAATGATTATAGAAAGTCGGACATGCTTGAGAAAGATGAGGCGGAGTTTAGAGCTCGTGAGGATTCAGTATTTTACGACCTAGAAGATTTAGAGTGTGATATGGTACAAGTGTCCACAAAGGCTTCCCTACGTGACACCTCAAAGATTGGGCCTAGTGGATCTCACCCCACGGTTGAGGTCGATACACACTCCAAAGCTGGAGGTGAGCTGAGCACTGATGCCAAGATTGAGGTCACCCCTTAGCAAAGAGTTCACCTCAGGCCTAGCCTGACAGGGGATTTTCTCGCCTACCATTATATTCCCTTTTGAGACATTCAATATTTTTATAATCATCACATTATGGGTACTGCGTAGTTTTTTGGTGGGGTAAAGGTATCTAGCTACCTACCATTTTGGTTATATTTTGTTTTTGTTTCATTTTTGGGATATTTTGTATTTTTGGTTTTTCTAGTTTGAAAACTTCTCCATGTTGCTTTAAATAGTTAATTTTGGCTTTGATTCATTCATATCTCTCTTCGTTGCTTGATTGTGAATGTTGAAAATGTTATCTTGTACATTCGAGTGTCAGTTGTGGTCAATACCAATGTCTTGAATAGTGCTCTTGATGAACGATATGTTTTTGTATGTCCAACGAAGCAATTTGAATTGCATAAGTCATGTGTGAACTCTTAGCATCTCATTGTGGCTAGTCGATTGTCGAAATGAGTTTCGAAATGATCGTTGCACACGAGCTTAACTTGTAGAGTCATGATCGATGACTGTGTTGAGTTCTATGTGTGGTGAGGTTTACTTGAAATGTGTGCCTGATGCTACCTAGAACTTGCCCAGTTGGACCAATGACTAGAGTTGGTTAACGAAGAAAATGATCTTAGGCATAATTTTTTTAGATTGAGCCTAACTTCTATACCCTTGTGTGACAATCTTGTGAGTGTGTAACAGCTCTGATTCAAGAAGATAGAAAATTCAACCTTTTTAGAGTCTTGTGCCCTTTCGACGGAGGCCACCCATGGCTCGTGGAAAGACCCATGGACCGTAGATGGTGTCCGTGGGTTGGCCAGTTAGTTTTTTCAAAAATCTCAAGTTTCAGTACTTTTTCAACGGTCTAACAGCACGGTCTGTCGATCAATGTATGCATCGTAGATAGGTTCCATAGACTAGTACCAAACTTAGAAGGATTTTGAGGTTGAAAATGGAGAACATTTGTTGGGACCCACGATCCGTCGACTGGACCACGATTCGTGGGTGGGTCCCATCGTTGGAGGACCAAAGTTAGTGGTCTCTGATTCAAACGATGCCTATACAAGATGATCCATGCTTGGACCTACAGACCGTCGATCAGGCTGTCACCTTGGTCGTCAAAGGGGCTTTTGGGTCTTTTCCTAATTATTTTATCTAGATACTATGTTCGTTTTTCCTTCACCAAAACCCCTATATTAGTGTTTTCACTCGAAAATTTCCCAATTGAATATCATTATCTCAAATTTACAAAAGAAGAACAAATCTTCCTCTAAATATATTTTTCTCTCTTGAAAGCTTGATGAAGAAGGGTCCAAGCTAGGGTTTATCAAACAAAGTCTCCAATTCTTCCATTGAACTTAAGAAATTGGCATTGAGTTATAATACTTTTCATCATCCTTCCATTTATGGAGTTCCCAAAGTCTCCTATTTTCAAAGTTAGAATTCCCTAATTGAGTTAGGGTTTTCTTCTATGTTTTGGGTTCCTTTAATTATTGATTTAATTGACTGATCTATGAAATTTTATGCATGAATTGAGCTAATCTCATGATTTTATGATGATTCCTGATGAACCCATGTAATTCATATGTTTTCCAAATTATGATTATATGATGCAGATTTTGAGTTATGAATGAAAAGTTTAAGAAATCAAGAATGTTCTTATGAAATTTATTAAATGTTTTAAGGATGCTTTGAGAGTGCAGTATCAATGATGATGTTGTTGTTGCATTGTTGAAAGGATTTCCCATATACACATAAAAGTATGATTGTGAAAAGTTTTCTCACATTGTAAGGATTTGTAAGGTTGAAGGGTCTTCTCACCTAAATGAATCAAAGATAAGGATCTATACTAATGAAACCTAGCTTTGATTGGTTATTAAATTATACCTTTCCATAGATGACTTATGACCTAGCTTGGATTGGCAAGATGATGTGCCCTTCTATGAATAATAAGAATAAGTAAGAAAATGACTATTCCATAGGATTTATGCTTAGCATTGAGAGGATATTGAGATGGAAGCTCTCCCAGGAGTAGAGGTTGGGTTTCTAGAAGAAATCTCCTTATCCCTTACCTATTTTCCCCATTGGATGATTGTCTAGATAGACATTATTTAGGGGATCCACTTAAGCTAGAAGTTCATGGTACTTAATCTTTGCAAGTAGGACAACTCTCTTCGGTGTGGGAGACACCAAGGGATCATGTTATAGCTCACATGGTCTTTATGTCGGTTAAGGCTACTTCTTACAATAATAATGAACTAAGGTAACTTCAATAAGTATCTCACATGTGTTCAAAGGTTTTAAAGATTTTAGCTTGCATTGACTATGTTTTATGACATATGTCTTCTAACCCTTTTTATATCATATTTTACCTTGGTCATTGCATGTCATGAAATGTCCTATTTTTGATTAAAATGTTCATATGCATGGTTGTCATACTTGGTACACATTTTTTCTAACGCATACTCTTGCCTACATTTTCCTGAATGTAGGGTCCGACATTCAGGGTTCTCAACTTTGTGTCTAGAGGTTGATTTGAGAAAATTCAAGCTTTGGTGAGTTCTCATGCTTCGAAAACGGATTTTCATTGTTTTCAGTTTCTTTCTTATTTCAAGTTTTTGGACATGATGTATGGGGTAGGCCCAATTTAATTCTTATGTATTAGATGACTAATAAGACAAGTGTTTAGACTTCCACTTTACTTTTATAAAATGATTTGGACTTGAAATGTTTTTGTTATCTCTTTTATTCTATTTCTTATGTTATGAATGTAAAGTGGCTTATATGGGGCCTCTTGGGGTCCTATACTTCATATTACGACTAGGGGGGGTACCTTGGGTGACTAACTTGGTAAGCATAGCAGAAGGTTTAGAAAGGTCCTAGTATGTCTCATGAGTTAAGTCAAGTAGAGTCTATTTAATGATCTTAAAGCGCACCACATTTATTAATGAGAGGCTACAAGATGTTTAGGAAACTCCACTTCTTTTATTACTCTAAAGTCGTGCAATAGAGTTTTACTCTATAAGGCCTCTCTCATAATCCTTATCCGATGCTCTAGAGGATATGTATACTCGAAGAGCTAATGCTAGAAGGAATGTGAGGGAGAATGTGGAACAAGAAGCTCCTCTTCAAGCTCGTCGAACTTCGGTCGACCCTTTGGCCGAGCAAGTGACTAATGCGGAGTTTAGGGATACTTTACAAGTGTTGGCCAGAGCCATGATGGCCCAAGCCAATAGGGAGGTTGTGGTTCCCGTAAACCCAAATGTGTGTACAACGGAATCTAAAATATGAGATTTCACTAGAATGAATCTCCTAGAGTTTTATGGTTCTATGGTTGAAGAAGATCCTCAAAAGTTCATTCATGAGGTTTATAAGGTATTTATGATCATGGGAGTGATGCTGGTGGAAATGGTGGAGTAGGCCACTTATCAACTTAAGGATGTTGTTCAAATATGGTACAACCAATGGAAAGAAGGGAGACCGGAAGATTCGATTCCACTTGATTTGGAGAAGCTTAAGGTTTTTTTCATTGATAGGTTCTTTACCCTTGATATGAGGGAGGCAAAGGTGCTCGACTTAATCAACCTTCGTCAAGGAAGTATGAGTGTCAGGGAATATGCTTTAAAGTTTGCACAATTGACTAAAGATGCCCCTACAATGGTTGTCGATCCTAGGGAAATGATGAGTAGGTTTGTTTGGGGTGTGTCCTTAATGTTGGTTAAAGAATGTCGTACGACTATGCTTGTTATTGACATGAATATTTCTCGCTTCATGGTTCATTCTCAACAGATCAAAGAGGAAAAACTTAAGGAAAAGTCTAGGGAGACAAAGAGGGCTAAAACCGGTGATGGTAATTTCTCTGATGCAAGGTCCGTTGGACATGGTCGTTCTAGATTTCAACAACAGTTTTCTGGTTAAGGTTCCTTCAACGCTCTTCCTAGGCTCAATAAAGAGAGGGTGTCTAACCCTATGCCTCAAGAAGGAAATTGTAGTGGATCTTCATTACCTATGTCTACTTGTGTTAGGTGTGGATAGAAACACGAGAGTAAGTGCCTAGCTAGCACAAATGGTTGCTTCGATTGTGGTAAGAGTGGTCATAAGATGAGGGATTGCCCAATGCTTACGACTAAAGGAAGAGAAGGAGAACAAGATATTCCTAGTGGTTCGAGTTCCAATGCTCCCAAGAAAAACCGATTCTAAGCACTCAAGACTCGTGGTGAACAAGAGGGTTCTCCAAATGTGGTTACCGGTATGTTGAAAGTCTTCCAACTTGATATTTATGCTTTACTTGATTTCAGTGCCTTCTTGTCTTTTGTGACGCTATATGTGGCTATGAGGTTTGATATTTTCAGAATGTGTTGTTATATCCTTTTTCTGTCTGTACTATTGTTGGTGATTTTATTGTGGCTAAGAGGGTCTATAGAAAGTGTCACATCTCCTTGTCCCATAGAGTTACTTTTGTTGACTTGGTAGTGTTTGATTTGCCAGATTTTGATGTTATCTTTGGTAACGATTGGCTGCACACCTGTTATGCTTCTGTTGATTGTAGAACTCGGCTAGTCAAGTTTCAATTTCTGAATGAGCCTGTCCTAGAATAGAAACTGGGAAATATATGCCTAAGGGTCATTTGTCTCTTGTGTTAAATCTAGAAAGATGATTGCTAAGGGTTACATATCCCATCTAGTTAGGGTGAGGTATGTGGATTCCGAAACCCCTATTCTTGAGTTGGTCCCCATTGTTAACGAGTTTTCAGAAGTATTCCTAGATGAATTACCTGATATTCCTCTCGAAAGGGGAATAGACTTCGGTATTGAACTTCTCCCCAATACGCAACCAATTTTCTTTTCCTCCTAACCGAATGGCTCCGACAAAATTGAAAGAAAAATTGAAAGATTTGTTGGATAAAGGTTTTATGCGACCATGTATCTCTCCATGGGGTGCTTTAGTCTTGGTTTTTAGAAATAAGGATGGTTCTCTTCGTATGTGTATAGACTATCGACAGTTGAATAAGGCTACCATTAAGAATAAGTATCCTCTCCCAAGGATAGATGATCTATTTGACCAATTTAAAGGAGCGAGTTACTTCTCTAAGATTGACCTTCGGTTGGGTTATCACCAATTAAGGGTCCAACTGCTTCTAGAACTCAATATGGTCATTTTATGTTTTTGGTGATGTCTTTTCATTTGACTAATGCTCCAGCCGCTTTTATGGAACTGATGAATAGGGTGTTTAGACAATACCTTGACATGTTCGTGATTGTTTTCATTGATGATATATTGATTTATTCAAGAAGAGAGGATTATCACATCAATAATCTAAGGATTGTGTTGCAAATTCTAAAGGACCAACAACTCATTGTGAAGTTTATCAAATGTGAGTTTTGGATAATGTCTGTGTCTTTACTTAGTCACATTATTTCAAGTAAGGGTATTGAGGTAGATCCTAAGAAGACGGTTGTGGTCAAGAGTTAGCCTCGACCTTTATCCCCTTCAGAAATTAGAAGTTTCTTAAGTTTAGCTGGTTACTACAGAAGGTTTGTTGAGGGGTTTTCTTGGATTGCCTCTCCATTGATAACATTGACTCAAAAGAAGGCTAAGTGCATATGGTCCGAAGCATGTGAGAAGAGTTTTCATGAATTGAAGGGTCGACTGACATTCAATCCAGTGTTGACCTTACCGGAAGGAACTGATGGTTTTTTTGTTTATTGTGATGCCTTGAGAATTGGGTTAGTATGAGTATTTATGAAAAATGGGAAAGTTATAGCCTATGCTTCAAGGCAACTTTAGGCTCATGAAAAGAATTATCCTACCCATGATCTTGAAATAGCGGCGGTCATTTACGCCTTAATGATTTGGAGGCACTATTTGTATGGTGTTCATGTTGATGTATTCACCGACCATAAGAGTTCACAATATGTGTTTAATCAGAAGGATCTAAATCTTTGCCAAACAATGTGGCTTAATTTATTCAAGGATTATGATATGAGTTTTCTCTGTCACCCCGGTAAAGCTAATAGGGTGGCAGATGCTCTTAGTCGGTTGTCTATGGGTAGTGTTTCTCATATAGAAGGTGATAAAAAGTACTTGGTTCAAGATGTTCATAGATTTACCCGATTGAGTGTTCAGTTAGTGGACTCTACCAAAGGTGGTGTTATGGTCCACAATGGTTCATAATCATCTTTTATGGCGGATGTGAAAGCCAAGTAAGGTCTTGATCCAATTTTGGTTGAATTTAAGGAAGCGGTGCCTAAGAAATCCGTTGAGGCTTTTTTCCAACGGGGAAGATGGTGTACTTAGATATTAATGTCGATTGTGTGTTCCCAATGTAGATGACTTGAGGGAATAGATCTTGTTAGGAACCCACATTTCTCAGTATTCCATTCACCCGAGAGCAACAAAGATGTACTGTGATTTGCGGGAGATCTATTAGTGGAATAGGAGGAAGAAGGATACTGTGTAATTTTTGGCTAAGTGTCCTCATGGCCAACAACTTAAAGTTGAGAACCAAAAGTCGGGGGGTTTATCTCAAGATATTTGCATTCCGACTTGGAAGTGGGAAGATGTTGATATGGACTTGATTGTTGGTTTGTCTTGCACTCGCCAACAGCATGACTTGATTTGGGTTATTGTAGATCGAATGAAAAAGTCAGCCCATTTCATTCCAATTTCTTATTCGGTGGAGGACTACGCTAAGTTATATTTGAGTGAAATGGTAAAGTTGCATGGAGTTCCTTTATATATTATCTCCGATCGTGGTACCCAATTCCTTTCTCACTTCTGGAGATCTTTCCAAAAGGGCCTTGGTACTCGTGTCAAGCTTAGTACGTCCTTTCATCCATAAACCGATGGGCAAGCGGAGTGTACTATCCAAACTTTGGAAGAGATGTTGATAACTTGTGTGATAGATTTCAAGGGTAATTAGGATGACCATTTTCCACTAATCGAGTTTTCCTATAACAATAGTTATCACTAAAGTGTTGGTATGGCTCTATTTTAGGCTCTGTATGGTAGGAGGTGTAGATCTCTTATAGGATGGTTTTAGGTGGGTGAAGTTTCCCTAGAAGGTCCCCAGTTGGTACATGAGGCTATGGAGAATATTCAACTTATAAAAGGAAGGTTGAAAACGGCTCAAAGCCTGCAAAAGACATATGTTGATGTTAGAAGAAGAGATCTTGAGTTTGGAGTTAATGATTGGGTCTATTTGAAAATCTCACCCATGAAGGGTGTAATGAGGTTTGGTAAGAAATCAAAGCTTAGTCCCCATTATGTAGGCCCATATTAGATTTTAAGGCGTATTGGTAAGGTTACTTATGAGCTTGAATTGCCTAATGAATTGTCATCAGTGCAACCAGTTTTCTATGTCCCCTTGTTGAATAAATGTGTTGGTGATCCGACATTTGTAGTTCCCTTAGAAGGTTTGGGAGTTAAGGAGAATCTTTCTTATGAAGAAGTTCTGGTTGAGATTTTAGAGTGGCAAGTCAAGAAGCTGAGAAAAAAAGAAATCGCTTCCGTGAAACTGTTGTGGAAGAATCCGTTAATTGAGGGTGCTACCTGGGAGGCCGAGGCCGATCTGATGTCCCGATATCCTCATCTATTTCCTTCTACCCCTACTCTAGCTTGAGGTAATGAGCTCCTCAAGGTTAGGCTTTCAGTGTCATGTGTCTTAGATATTCCTATGATTTCCTCATTTATGCATGTTCATGAAAAGCCTATATTTGAGGAAATGAGTCTACTTGATTGATTTCAACATGTTTATGTCCATTTAAGTATGAGTTGCATATAAACTTCTTGATTTGATGTTTGGGGACATGTTTTAGCTTGGAGTTGATCTTTCCTACTCGGATAAGTGCATTGCATGCACGATGTGCTATTAGATTTAGTTTCCACCTATCTTATGATGTCATAAATCTCATTCGAGGAAGAATGATCCCAAGGGGGAGATAATGTAACTCCTCGGATTCAAGAAGACAAAAAAATCCTGCCTTTTCATAATCTGGTGCCCTTTCAATGGAGGCCACCCACGGCTTGTGGAAACACCCACGGACCTTAGATGGTGTCCGTGGGTTGGCGAGTTAGTTTTTCAAAAATCTCAAGTAGTACTACGTTTTCAGTGATCCAAAAGGACGGTCCGTCTTTCAATGTATAAACTGTAGATAAGTTTCGTAGACTAGTCCCAGACTTAGAGGGATTTTGATGTCCAAAAATGTAGAACAATGGTTGGGACCCACGGTCTGTAGACTGGACCATGGTCCGTGGGTGGGTCCCATCATTGGAGGACCAAAGTTAGTGGTCTCTGATCCAAACAACGCCCCAACAGGATGGTCTGTGGTTCGACCTACGGGGTTATGGTCTTCTTACTTTATGTTTCAGACACCGTCGGCCAGGCCATCGTCAGGGTCGTCAGTTATTAGTTTTAGGGGCTTTTGGGTCTTTTCCAAATTATTCTATCAAGATACTATGTTGTTTTACCCTTCACCAAAACCCCTATATTAGTGTTTTCAAAACAAAAATTTCCAATTTAAAATCATTCTATCAAATTTACAAAAGAAGAATAAGTCTTCCTCTCAAAATATTTATCTCTCTAGAAAGCTTGAAGAAGAAGGGTCCAATCTAGGGGCTTGCAAACCAAGTCTCCAATTCCTCTATTGAAGTAAATCAATTGGCATTGAGGTATGATATTTTTCATCCATGGATTCCATCCATTCATGGAATTCCTAAATTCTCCTATTTTCAAAGTTATAATTCTCCAATTGAGTTAGGGTTTTCTTCTATGTTATGGGTTCCTTTAATAATTGATTTAATTTATTGATCTATGATCTTTTATTCGTGAATTGAGTTAATCTCATGATTTTATGATGATTCACCATGTAATTCTTATATTTTCAAAATTATGATGATATGATGTGGGTTTTTGATAATGAATAAAGAGTTTATGAAATCAACCAAGTTTATATGAAATTTATGTAAATGTTTTAATGATGCTTTGAGAATGAAGTATTAATGATGATGTTGTTGAAATGATTTCTCATATACACATGAAAGTATGATTGTGAATGGTTTTATCACATAGCAAGGATTCTAAGGTTGAAATGTCTTTCAATGTCAATGAATCAAAGATAAGGAGCTATCCTAATAAAACCTAGCTTGGATTGGTTATTGAATGATACCTTTCCATGGATGACTTATGACCTAGCTTGGATTGGCAAGATGACGTGCCCTTCCATGGATAATAAGAATAAGTAAGGAAATGACTATTCCATGGGATTTATGCTTAGCACCGAGAGAATAAAGAGATGGAACCTCTCCCATGAGGAGAGGTCGGGTTTCTAGAAACAATCTCTTTATTCCTTACCTATGTTCCCCCATAAGATGATTGTCTAGATAGACATTAGCTAGTGGTTCAATTAGTCTAGAAGTTCACGGTCCTTACCTTGGTAAGTAGGACAACCCTTTTCGGAGTGGGAGAAATCGGGGGATCGTGTTATAGCTCACATGGTCTCTATGTCGGTTAAGGCTACATTCCACAATAATAATGAACTAAGGTTACTTCAAGAAGTATCTCACATGTGTTTAAAGGTTTTAAAGGTGTTAGCTTGCATTGACCATGTTTTATGACTTATGTCTTCTAACCCTTTTATATCATGTTTTGGCTTGGTCATTGCATGTCCTATTTTAGCATCATTTAAATGTTCATATGCATGGCTATCATACTTGGTACATATTTTGTACCAACACATACTCTTTCCAACATATCCCCAAATGTAGGGTCTGATAGTCAAGGTTCTAAGTTTTGTCGCTAGAGGTTGATTTGAGAAATTTCGAGATTTGGTGAGTCCTCATGCTTCGAGGAAATTTTTTCATTGTTTTCATTTTCTTTCTTATTTTTATTCATACTGACGGTCCATGTTGGTCGGCTGTCGTTCGCGACTGGAAGCTGGAACTGAGGGTCTGACATATTGCCTTGGACCACCAATTGTGGTCTGACCTATGGTCTGTAGGTCCCGGCGTGGGCTGACCCTTCAATGAAATTTCTGGGGGGGTTCTCGGGAAGGGTGGCAGGTTGTAAACCATGGACCAGCAGAATGGTCGTGGGTCCCCCTACGGTCCGTGGCTGGTGCCCGTCGGTGCCACCTGCAACTCTTGAAATCTGTATTTTGGTAGTTCTGGCATACGGGGTATTACATTATCTCTCCTTGGGAACATTCGTCCTCAAATAAAGACTAAACTAGTTGAATATAGAGGCAAAGAGCTGCAAACCCTACCACTAAACACTGGAAACTGATCTCTGACTGAACTAAGTTCCAAGAACATGCAAATACGCTAAAAATGCAAGTACAAATTGAAGGAACGTGATATTGAGACTAAAACTACGCATGAATAACTGGAAAACTGAAGAGGAACTATTACCACAAGTTGGAATGGATTCGGAAGGAAAGAGATAGGGGTACTTGGCCTTCATGAATACTTCTGCTTCTCAAGTAGCTCCCCCTACGGACTGACTCCTCCACAAAACATTAATTGAAGCGACTTCTTTGTTTCTCAACCTTTGAACCTGATGATCAAGGATTTCTACTGGTACCTATTCATAAGTGAGACTATCCTTCACAACCACACTTTCTAAAGGTACATTAGATGTTCGATCATCCACACACTTTTTCAACAATGAAATGTGAAAAACTAGATGCACTGCTGCTAGTTTTGTTGGTAACTCTAACTCATAAGCCACTTTACCAACCCTTTTATAGATCTTGTAAGGGCCTACATAGCTAGGACTGAGCTTCCCTTTCTTTCTAAATCTCATCAGCCCCTTCTTAGGTGACACTTTCAGAAAAAACCCAATCATCAACTTGGAACTCTAATTCCCTTCTCCTTACATGAAGTTTTGGGGATCCTTACCAACCTGCGATCCTAGAAACTCATGTGGATTCATCCTAAAGAAATCCCAAACTTTAGTTGCAGTTGAACCAACATTAGTATTAGTAGGAACTTGGCCTGCTGATTTTTCTGTTTTGTCACACTCTGAGCCAAAAACTGAATGGCATTCAGAAACTCTGCATTCTAAACTTCCTGATCTGGGAATGAAGGAGTTGTGTTAGCATTGTGTGCATTAACATTCCTTCCATAAGCTCTACGAGGAGGCATGATCTGAAAATGTATAATGATAGATTAGAAAGAGAGATCATACCAACACACGATAATAATATCAAGAAAGTGAAGTTTTCTTAAAACACTTCGTAGCCTCCCTCTCATTAGATGTGGTGCACTTCACACCCATGAAAAGGACTCTACTTAGTGCAGATTTTCAGACATCCTAGGAAACTTGAACCTAATGCTCTGATACAAAGTTTGTCACACCCCGAGGCTACCCCCAAGACGCGAACACCAGACCTAGGATCACCAATGACCCCAAGCTAACCCTGAGCTAGCATATCATAAGCATACTAGATAAACTGATTAAAGAAAATACTGTGCGGAAGCTTAAAACATCATAAAACTTAAATGATGGGGAATGCCCATTACAATTTGAATAAATAATCTTTGAGTTTAATGACAACTAAAATATCAAACTCCAAAAATCTAACTATGTCTGAAATAAAGTCTCTAACTGACTAGAGATGTTGGGACATGTCCTAGCTAAATCTAGAAAAATTGGAACTAAAGACTGGAAGTAGAAAAATAAACATGTCAATCGTCCTCGAAGAATGAGGACTCACCACTGATGCTGCTAAACTGAATATCGAGAAACGATCTATGCGTGATTTGAATGCTGATGACCCGGACCTACATCACAAGAAGATGTAGTACAACGTATGCCTCAATACTTATAACAAAACAAAACATATAACTGAACAAAGCATACTGGGCAATGATATAAGATGAACATTATATTTTATACTGAAAATACTAAACATGAACTAATTGAATGCAATAACCAAGTTTATAACTTGCTGAATCTAAATACTAAACTGTGACTGGTAACCTGGTCAATGCACTAGAATCTGACTGTGGGAGCTACTAATAACCGACACCAAACCACGTGAGATAAACGTAGAGTCCGATGTATACGCCCCATTGAGAGGACCCAATATACCCTGCCAGAGGTATAGAGGGATGACTGGTGTGATCACTAAATTGATGCCCACATAGGGGACTTATAAACCTACAGAGGCACGTAGTTCTGGGACTATGAGGGTGACTGACCCTACTCTAACTCGGTATTTAAGCATACTCCCAATAGAATTCAAAAAATACAATATAACTGAAATAAACTTGATAGCTCGATATTCTGAAATGCTGACTGAAAATGCATCATTAATGTACTGATAATGAAACATTCTTAACTAAGACATGTATATCTAAGTATTTGGACCTATCAAGTGTAATTCATGAACTAAACGAATCTATACAACTAGGGTTCTGAGTTTCAAGCAAGAACTAAGCAACAATTCCACGAAAACATGATAATCTGATTTGGATTAGTCTAACAACTAAATTACAACATATATTCTGAAATTCTAGAAACCGTAGGTCTATCATGAGGTAAAGAATCAAGAATCTAACTGAATTCTAGGGACCTAATGGGTGAAAGGAACCCACTAGTGAAATCTGACATACTTGGTGATGAATTCCATGGAGAAATCTTTCGATTTTGAGGCTGACACTGATGAAAACATGCTATGTTCATGGAGAGGGGTTTGGTCAACTCTTTCTCCTTCTTTTCGTTCAACTTGATGAATTTTTGGGGAATAAGTTGACTAGGGTAAGTTCTAATTAAGTTACTAGGCTAAAATTGACCAAAACTACGTAGTTTAGGGGTTAAACGATGTAGTTTAGGGGTCCAATGCATAGGGAAAAGATCGAACAACCCCTGACTTAAAAGTTGTCGGGGCCAACCGACGAACTGACCGATAGACCATGGATGGACCGACGGTTCGTTCTTGTCAACCGTCACTTGGCTTCAGAGAATGGGTTCTGGGGGTCTCGATCCACGGACTAGGACCACGGCTCGTGGTCTTACCTATGGTCTGTGGGTCCGGTCGTGGGTCCGGTCGTCGGTCAACCCTTAGAAAAATTTCCTAGACTTTCTGGGGAGGGGTTGCAGGTGGCCATCCACGGACCCTACCTACGGTCTGTGGGTCACCCTACTATCCGTGGGTGGTGCCCGTTAGTGGCATCTGCAACTTCTAAAATCTGAATTCTAGTTTGTCTAGGATACGGGGTGTTACATAAGTATCCAATCCAAGCTATCCATGGAAAGGTACAATTAAGTATATAATCCAAGCTATCCATGGAAAGGTACAATTAAGTATCCAATCCAAGCTATCCATGGAAAGGTAAAATTAAGTACCCAATCCAAGCTATCCATGGAAAGGTACAATTAAGTATCCAATCCACACTATGTTTCATTAGGATAGTTCTTTATCTTTGATTCAATTAGGTGAGAAGACCTTTCACAATCATACTTCCACGTTGTTCATGAGAAACTCCTTTCAATAACACAATAAAAACATTATCATTGATACTTTACTCTCAAGCATCCTTAAAACATTTACATAGAATTCATAAGAACATGTATAATCTCATAATTAACCTTTAAAGGTTCAAAACCTACTTTCAATCACCACGTCTAGAAAATAAGGACTAGATATGGATTTCATGATAAATTCCTGTGACTCCATCACTTCATGCTTGATTTCATAAAACTCTTCTTTCATAAGCAAAGACCCACATCATATCATCATAATTGGGAAAATATGGGATTTGCATGGGTTCATGGGGAAATCATCATAAAATCATAGTATTTCTTCAATTCATGCATAAGAGATCATAATTCAATTATTTAAATCAATAATGGAGAAAACCCTAACTTAATTGGAGATTTCTATCTTTGAAAATAGGAGGATTTGGGAAATCCATGGATGGAAGGGATCCGTGGATGAAAACTATCATACTTTGAAGCCAATTGCTAATCTTCAATGGAGGAATTGAGACTTGACTTGAAACCCTAGGTTGAATCCTTCTTCTTCAAACTTTCTAGAGAGAGAATTATTGGAGAGTTCTTCTTTTGGTGAATTTGGAGAGAATGAAGTGAATGGGATAATTTGGGTGTTTAAAACACTCATATAAGGATCTTAGTGAAGGGCAAAATGACTCTGAATTAAAAAATAAAACAAGGCACGTTGGAGCTCGCAAAAGGCCACTCAACGACTCTCCAAGTGAGCCTTTAGCTCACCAAAATTTACAGTGAGTCGACTTGGGGGCTAAGTCAACTGAGGCGATGGGGAGTCGACTTTGGTGACACGCCGAATGGAACGGCGAGCTCGACTTAGCTCGCCTAAAGTTCCAGAACATTGGATGCTGAAATCGAGCAAAAAAGGTGAGGAGCTCTACTCGTTGGCAGATCGCTAAGTCGACTCGGCGTTATCAACTTACTTCGCCGAATCGACTATGAAGTGAATATTTTCTCTTCTCTAAATTCGGGGTGTTATTTGATCTTAGAACAATTTGTCTTGAGGGACCTGTGAAAAACCCCAAATTTTCAAAAGACTCAAAAGAAATGAATTTTTAGAATGAAATGAATATGATAGAAATTAATCATTATAGCTATCAGAATGATGTGTTAGAAAAGTACCAATTTCAAGAAATTGTATTGGTAGGCGAAATTACCAAGTTTTCAAAAGTTTAAAAAGTTTTGAAGAGTTTTTTTTGGAAAGATACCAACAAGAGAGTCAACCCTAACAAAGTAGTTGCTCCACGACAATGAAGTTTGAATAGAAAAGTAGTAGATTATAATTAAACCATGAGAAAAATGAATGAGAAAATCTACAATCTCATCTTTCAAAGGAATTATGAAAAGATGTTTGAGAAGGTATCATTTTACGAAACTCAAGAAAAGATAAATATGATTATGGTTGTAAAAATGAGAAAGCATATTGTCAAATCTCACGACACTAGCTTCAATGAAATTTTAAAAAAAGTGATTCTTGAAAAAATATGCTTCTAAATGCAATCTATTGTTGTAGAACCTAAAATTTATTTTACAATGAATATAATAATTGAGAAAATGGTAAAGAAGAACTCCTCATGTTATTGAGAAATATTCAATATAGGAGAACATTAGTGAAGATGAATGTTTGATGAAACTGAGACTGCGTATTCTAAAGCACATTTTGTAAAATGACAACATCAATCTCAAGAAGAAAACATCTTCTAAATATACGAGGAGCAGAGCAAATGAGAATATAAGGGTATTCCTTAAAAGAATAAATAAAAACCATCCAAACTCTATAGAAGATCATTGTTATGCAATTTTTGAAGAGATGAGGAACAAAAAAATTGAGAAATGATGAATATTTTGTGGATTTCAACTACAAAGTTCAAGGGAAGTATTGGGATGTGAACCTTGTCTTGAAAGAAGAATGAAACTTTAATTTGCGAGATACAAGAATTTAGTTAACTTGTGGATTTAAGATAAAAATAATAATATGAGAGACTTATATAGTTAACTACATGTATTTGAGAAAAATGAAGATTAATGTAATTAAGGAAACAACACGTAAAATAGACCCAAAAAATGAAAGTAATAACGTGAATCGCCCCATCCCAAAGTAATTTATGGAAATACCCTATTGTTATGATGCAAGAATAGACTCAGAAGCTTAGAAAGAGTGTATTGTGTGCTTGAGGTATTGTACCTACTCATTAAGTTGGTTAGGTTTTCATTTTAGAAAAATAGTATCATATTGTTCAGTTTAGCCCAATAAGTTTTTAAAGTCAATTTCTATTATTTTCCAAGTTGCCCGATATGTTTGAGGATTGAACACTTTAGGTCCAATGATGACAATTATGTTTTGTACTGTCTCCAAGGCATGCCTTGGATATTTAAGCATTGTAATTATCCTTGTTGCAGTTCATACATAGAATTGTTTAGCTAAATAGAAAATAGCTTGTCTCTTACTCTTTTCCTTTTCTCTTTCTTTTCTTTTCGTAGCTTCTTTGTTGTTTCATTTCTATTTTATTGATTTCTCATTGTTTTCTTAAGCTTAATTGCATAGTTTAGTATCAAAGCACACTCGTAAGCTATGTGGGTAGACAAATAGCTGAAGGAAGAGAAATTAAGGACATTCTTGAAAGAATGACCATGAATTTAGCTCACTTCTCAGTGAAGTAAAATCAAATAGAAGACCAACATGAAAAATCTTTTGTTGAGCTTAAGAAATCCCTATAGGTTGTGAAAAGGGGGATAAGTATAAAGCTACTAAGGAAAATTAAGGAAGTGGTGAGGTCTTCTCCTTCTAGCTAACCCATGGCTTGGGTTTCTGCTTCACACAGGAGGAATACTTGCTACGGTTACACATAGTGGATATCAGTTTAGAATGGGGTTTTTACCCCAATTTCAAACACCATTAAGAGGACCTATACATCAAAACCTTTCTATGAGGGGGTAGGATTTGCAGGGCATATGGGGCCAGGAACTTCAGTCCCATACCAGAGGCCTATTGGAGCATTAACTCAGATAGCTTATGCAGGGTTTCATGGCGAGATACCAATAGGAGGTCTTGGAGGAGGAGCACCCTAACCTAACTGTCAAGGTCACTTCACTCACCCTATGTCTAGGCTATCCAAGATAGAATTTCCAAGGTTCAACTGAACATATCTAAGGTCTTGGGTCTACAAGGTGGATCCGTTGTTTTTTCTCCGAATGAGATACCTCCAATTTAGAAGGTATGAGTTGTTTCACTATGATTTGATGATTTAGGAATAAAATGGCACCTAGCTTACATCAAGCGTAGGTAACACCTACCATATCCTACTTGGGATGAGTATATGTATGCTCTCATGGAAAGATTTGGAGCTGAGTTTAAGGATTCCATGTCTAAACTTAAATTTGTTAAACAGTGTGGATCTATCAAGGATTATCAAAATGAGTTTGATAAGATCATGACTAGGCTAACAATCCTTCCGAAATATGCTATCAATAGTTTCATTACTGGTTTGAGATCTCGGATAGGTCTCACTGTTAAGCCATTTTCTCTATCTCAAGCTTAACAGTTGGCTAGAAATACTGAAGCTTAAGTATAGTCTTAACTCAAGCTTACCATATTCTCTTCCTCTGCTAGTGGTTATCAGTGGGCTAGAAATACTGAAGCTCAAGTTTAGGCTCAATTCAAGCTTACTGGATTGTCTTCCTTTGCTAGTGGTTCTCAGTACAAGTGTAACTCATATAGATCCTTTTCAAAAGGTATGGATCCAGGAAGGATTATGACTAGGCTAATAGAGAATCACCTCTAAATTTGAATAAGAACAATAGCAAGAGATTATCATTTGCTGAGATGAATGAGAGAAGATAAAAGGGTTTGTGCTTCTTCAGTGATAAAAATTTCTTCCTTTAGCACAAATGTGGAGGATCAAAGTCAGTGTATCTAATGGAGGTTGAAGATGAGGAGGAAGACCATGAAGAAAAAAAAGGTGAAGATAGATGGGTGAGCCAAAAGAAAAAAAAAGATAAAGGGGAGGTTTGTGAAATTTCAGTGCATACACTCTAATTCCTACCTACCACACTTCAAGAGTGGAAGGGCATTGCCAGAAGAAACCACTGCACATCTTGATTGATCCTGGTAGTTCTCATAACTTCATGGAGGAAGGTTTGGCAAGGGAACTCCAAGGAGATGTTGAAGTTATGGGAACTCATGTCATTAATATAGCAATTGGTCATGACAGGCATATAAATGAGTTGTGTAAATCCTTTTCTTGGATGATACGGGGTACGATGTATACAACTACCTTACTGTTGATACCACTTAGATCTTGTGACTTAATCTTGGAAGTAGAATGGTTTCTTCCTTTGGGTGATCTATGTATGAATTTTTAGGAATTAACACTGGCTACACTTATCAGGGACATGATTACATATTGAAAGGAGCTGTAAACAAGGTAAAGTCTGCAGTAGCCAAGAAGTTGGATAAAATGGTTAAGGTAGGTGGTAAGCTATTATAAGGGTAATGCTAGTAGAAGAAGAATTGAAGATGAAATCAACAGTACTATAGGCAATCTTGGCCATCATTGAAGAATATCCTTAGTTGTTTGCTAATTCAAAGGGGTTACTAACATCCAAAGGACCATTTTATCACAAGATACCTCTGTAATTTGGAAGTAATCTTGTGAACTTAAGGCCTTACAGGTATTCATCAGCGGATACAAGGATGTTATTGAGAAATTGATCGCAAAAATGTTTGATCCAAGGCATTGTAGAACCCAGTTCCAATCCATATGATTCACCAGTAGTGCTGATTGGTAAGAAAGATGGGAGTTGGAGGTTGTGTGTGGATTATTAAGGGATCAATAAGGAAACAGTTAAGGACAAATTCTCGATCCCTATTATAAAAAAAGCTACTAGAAGAACTAGGTAGCTCTAACATCTATTCTAAGATAGATTTAAAGAGCAAGTTATCATCAAAGAAGGATGGCCAACGAGGACATTGTTAAGACAACCTTCGCAACATATGCAAGCCATATGAGTATTTTGTCATACGCTTTGGGCTATCCAATGCTCCATCCTCCTTCCAAAGTTTGATAAATCATGTGTTTAAAGAGCACATTAGGAAGTTCATATTGGTCTTGTTTGATGATATTCTAGTGTTCAGCAAAAGTTTAACCAAACACCTGGTTCATCTTAGAATAACCTTTGAAATACTGATGAAACATAAGTTGTGTGTGAGGCAAGCCAAATTCTCGTTTGGGGTCAGTACGGTTGAATATTTGGGACATGTTATATCTGCTAAAAGGGTGGCAGCTAATCCCAAGAAGATTAATATTGTCAGACAATAGACATTACCTAAGAATTTGAGGGGACTTAGGGGGTTCCTAGGCTTGACAGGTTATTATAAGAGGTTTCTCAATCACTATAGAGTAATTAGCAAGCCTTTGAATAATATAATGAAGGAAGATAGGTTCAAATGGTATGAAGGGGCATCTTAAGCTTTTGAAAAGCAAAAGTAAGCACTAACTTTAGCACTTGTTTTAACTTTGTCAAATAACTCTGGTGTGTTCATTGTCATAATAAATGCATGTGACTATGGAATTGGAACTATACTAATGCAGGAAGGGCAACCAATAGCCTATATAAGCTAAGGGCTATCTGTGAGGCACTAAGGATTATATGTGTATGATAAGGAACTATTGACTTTGGTCTTAGCTGTGACTAAATAGACACAATACTTGATGGGGAAGAAGTTCATTATGAGAACTAATCAAAGGGAATTGAAATTCTTACTAGGTCAGAAGCTACATACATGCTCTCATATGAAATGATTTCTTAGTTGATGCAACTACATTTTGAGATTGAGTACAAGAAGAGAAGAGAGAACAAGGTAACAGATTCGTTGTCCACATTACAGCTAGGAGAGGTGACTACAATGGTTGTGATTTATGGAATGACTAAAATTTTTCACATATCAAGAATACTTGGGCTGAAGATCCTACTATCAAGGAGCTTTTGATCAAGGTAAAGTCTCAAGAAGAGGGGGTCAAGGAGTTTAAATTTATAAATCAACAACTCACGAAAATCCAGTGTTGAGAAAAGAGATCCGCATAATGTGACATGAGAAACTTGTTGGTGGGCACTCTGGTATTGAGAACACCTAAAAGAGAGTTTTTAATATGTTCTATTGGAAAGGATAAAGAGAAGATGTGACAAAGATGGTAAGGAGTTATGAAACTTGCCAAAGGAGCAAGTATGACATTGTTGCCTATTCAGGTCTCCTCAAACCTCAGAAGATATCAGTTGTTGCATGGGTGAGTGTGAGCATGGATTTCATAGATGGGTTACCTAAATCAACAGGTAAAACTATTATTTTAGTGGTGGTGGAAAAACATACTAAACATGGGCATTTCATAGGAATTAGCCCCCCATATATAACTAGTTATGTGTCTCAACTATAGTTGGATCAGGTTTACAAACTCCATAGGATGCTAGAAAATATCATTAGTGATAGGAATCTAATATTTATGAGCAAGGTATGGCATAATCTTTTTGCAATGCAAGGTGTGACCTTAAGTACATCTACCAGATACCATCCTCAAACAGATGGTCGAACAGAGGGACTCAATAGAACACTAGAGACTTATTGAAGGTTCTTTTGTGCTGATAGGCAAAAGGATTGAGCCAACTTCTTGTGTCACGACCCGAGTCTACCCCCGGACGTGACACGACGTATAAGACTCCAAAGAGCCTCATACAAGCCTCATAGCACTCATAACATAAGACATATAAAATAGTGCGGAATTAAAACTTTTCTTTAAATCCATACAATCGAAAAAACTCCATTTAAAACAGCGGAAGTCCTCTAGTCTCACATGGCCATCTATAAACATCTTGAGTCAAAACTAGGGTCACGACCCTCACAATAGAAAGTTTAATAAATTTCTAATACAATGAAGAAATGAAATGACAATAAAGCACTTGTCCTCGGATCCATGTAGACATACCACAACTTGATGAATAGCCAACTTAAGATTGAACTAGGAGAACTCAACTCAATTGCCGGAACCTACACTTTGTAGAAAAATAGAAGAAATATGGGTTAGCACACAAAAATGTACTAAGTATGATAGCCATGCAAAAACCATGCTTAAAAAGGACATTTTGGTTAAAACCATGCATTATGCCAACTTCTTTAGAAATATCATGAACATTAGTATAAGAGGCATAAGATACAACCATAATCAACACATAAGCCATTATCACACTTTGGAACCTTCACCTTAAGTAACCTTAAGCTACACTTGTGCAATGTAAGAATAACATCCCATACTACTATTCCTACTAAGTACCACTTTGAGGCCACCTTAGATGAACTTGCCATTTTTTCATATTTATCTTTAGTCAACACTCATACATAAGGAACACATACATTTCATAAGTCATGACAAGGAAGGGTAACTCATAATAGAACCCAAGTAAAGCATTCATCATTTCATTAAGCATTTAAGTCAACATTCTCATTAGCTTCATTAAGAGCACATTCGTTCATTAGACATTTAGACATTGGAGAATCACACCATAGCCCTCTCGAAGCCTAATCGTGCAATACATGAATGGCATCCCATAATACCACTCACACTTCATAGAACCTCTCAAGCAACCAAAGCACGTATCTCACATGATGGGAATAAGCATTAACCGACATAGACCATGAGAGCAAACCATGGAATCCGGTGTCGTATAACCCCACACCGAAAGAAGGTGTCCTACATGCCTAAGGTAGAACTAAATGTATTTTAGCTTAGGTAGATCCACTAGCTATAAACCTATGTGGGCACATAGTTATGGGATAAGAAAGATGTTCATTGAAACCCGACCTAACTTAGGGAGAGCTTCTATCTTACCATATTACTCGGTACTTAGCCTCCATTCCCATAGAATAGTTCATTTTCATTAACATTATTATACTTAAGAGGGCTACCACCATTAGGTCTACCGACTCAAGGTACATTTACACATCAAAGGGCCACCACCATTAGGTCTACCGATTCAAGGTACATTATGAGGATAGCTCATTGAATCCTCAAGAAAGGTCCACCTCCATTAGGTCTACCGATTAAAGGTACATTATGAGGATAGCTTATTGAATCCTCAAGAAAGGTCCACCACCATTAGGTCTACCGATTCAAGGTTCATCATTTCAGACATGAAAGGGCTATCACCATTAGGTCTACCAATTCAAGGTTTATCGTTCATTCATAGACTCCTCATGAAAGGGCCACCACCATTAGGTCTACCGATTCAAGGTATAATATTACATTGAAGAAACCTTTCACATTCCATCATCATTCATAAGTGTCAAATTGAGAATAACCTTTCAATAATAACACAATTGCATTCTAGACATGATCACATTACTTGCATTGAAATCACAAAGCACATAACATCATGATTATACATCAATCCTTCATAATTTGCCCTTCAAGGCCATAAATCACAATTCACCAACACACCTAGAATACTACAACTTAGGCATGAATAATTACATAATTCAATAAACTAGATCAATATAGACTAAATCTCTTCACATGCTTCCATAATAAATCAATCCCAAATCACCATTAACAATCTAGTATTTTCAGGGAATCATGGGTTCATATGGAAATTTCATCTTAAAACAACATTAATTCATGAATTCAATCACAATTTATCATAATTCAACCTTTGAAAAGGTTTATAAATTGAACCCATGACTAAGAGTGAAAACCCTAACTTTTGGGGAATTTTGGAAACTTTGAAATCATCTTTTGAAGGGGTTCCTTGGATGGAAACTAACCAAGGATGAAAACTACCATACCTTAATGGATTTTTCCTCTAGATTTGAGAAGAAATGCCTTGGTTCTTCAAGCCCTAACCTCCACTTCTTCTTCTTCTTCTTTGGGAACTTCTAGAGAGAGAAATTTTGGAGAAGATGAACTATTTTGGGTGTTTGGGAATAATGAAGTAAATGGGGAATTTAAAGACTTAAAACCATTTATATATGTGAAATAGGACAATTAAAAACGACCCCATAAAATAAGTAATTAAATAGGAAATTACCAACTGACCCTCGACTAGGCAGACCACTCCCAGGCACCACGAGAGGCCTCACGAGTTGTGGTCCAAACGATGAATTGTGGTCCTGCCCGTGGTCCTTGGGAAGTGGCTATGACTTGGGGTCTTGGCCTTTAAAAATTGGCGGCATGACCATGAGACCTCCCATGATCCGTGGTCAAGACCACGAGTCATGGTGAAGGTCGTGGTCTTGAGGCAGCACCTAGGCTTCAAAGCCTTGCCTCCATGCGCCTAAGGGATCTTCACGAACACCCTTCACGACTCGTCAAGGGAACCACGGCTCGTGGTGGTGCCCGTGGTCCCTTGACCAGTAGCTCCTTCAACATCACACAACTCCCATGTGGCTAAGTCAACTCCACGAGCCTTCCCATGGCCCATGGTCATGACCACGAGCCGTGAAGTGGCTCGTGAAGGGAAGCCTTGGGAAATCGTCATATTTATAGCTGAGTGAAATCGAGGCAAAGTTAATTACATTTTTTTCACTACGTGACTCAAGCAATCTAAGTCGGGCTCACCGAACATTTTGGTGAAACACCAAACTTATCCTTTTTTTTCTCTAAACTAGTCTTGTTCTCCTAGATTTTCATCATAAAACTATTAAATTTGTGATATTTATTGGCTTCACCATACTTCTTTGGGGACACGCCGAACTAGATTTAGTTTTCACTTCGTCAATCTTTGAAGCACATCAATTGGTCTATTTGTTTCCTTTGGAGACCCACAAGCATTTTGACGACACGCCAAACTCCTTGGGTGGTGTGGCTCTTCAACTAATTCCTCCTTCTTTCACTTTTTGACTTATTTTCCCTCTTTTTGTTGCTTGATACTTTGTTTTTACTTCAAACCGGATATTCAGCATTATAAATGTTTTTAAATGGCATTGAAGACATTGATTCCATGTCAGAATTAAGGTAAATGAGTCATACCATACCGACTTATAATTTCAGTTGTCCTCAAGCAAATCATTGTACACACAATAAAACAACAACGCCTTCAAATATATTACTACTTGGGAGCTTGAACATATACCATTTTCTAACAATAACTTTGGCCACATGATTTTGAAAACATTGTCACAAGCATTGATGATCACACACTCAATTTATAAACCACAAGCTTCAAGAAATGACTATTTGTTTCCAAATCAAGTACATTCTTATGTGTACCTATCAGGGTTTTTCAATCTTCTAGATCAGTGCAACTTGAGTATCCTCACACAAAGAATACCCATTTCTCACAATGCGATCATTTTGACACACAACGGATTAACAAAATTCGTGCATGTTCTCAAACAGGATCAAATAAAAGAACATCATTCTATACAATTTCCTATATTTTCCATTACGCTACATTGAGACATGTTAGGTTGGAGATCGAAAAGGGTTTCTGTTGGCTTGTAGTGTAGTCAATGGGTAAGGCACTTGTTATAGTGGCGCTACATTCTTGAAGCACATCATTAGACTTTACTCTTTCTCACCTATTGACACCCACTCCACTTGACATACTTTGGATAGGTGATGAAATTCTTTTTGGATGCTCACTTCTACATTTACTTCTCTCAAACTTTTCAACAAGAGCCCCTTATTTATCTATAAAAAAAACTCCATTTCTTCTCTTCTTTATTTTCTCCTATTTTATAAGGAACAGGTTCCTCAATTCTCATAAGGTGCTAGAATTCTCAAGAAGGATGTATTACGCCTCCAAGTTCTTTCACTTCCAATTTCTTGTTCTACCTGATACTAACACCACCACCAACTAAGTCGTTTTCCCTAAGTTGGTTCATGGCCACACCTAAGTGCTTCAAGGAGGTTTTGGTTCAAGAGAGGGTGTTACTATCCAAAGTAAACTCTAAATGTGACATGACAAATAAGACTCCAAGATATCCTAATGAGCCACTTGACATAACCATGATGTAATGAAATACAATCCAAGAGATATACTTCATATAAGTCTCAAATTATAAGATGAAATAAAATATACCAATAGAGTACATAATAGAAAATGCAGAATACTAACAAGTCTAACATAATTCTTCTATTCATAAATATGAATAGGACAAACCCTAAGCCACAAATATAATATGAAAACTGAAAAATATGATAAAGTGTAATAGAACTGTCCATTGCCTTGGCCTCGAATCATGAGGACTCACTAATCCTAGTAGTCAATAGTGGAGTATCCACCTAAGTGTGGTTGTGTGGAGGAGCGCCGGATCTTATATTATGAGACAATATAGGAACAAATATGCATAAGTATGATGAATGTATTAAGTATGGAAAAATATGTGTAAAGGTAAATATGATATCATAATGAGTTAGAAACGTAGATATTCAACACTAATTTAAGACAAAGTGAAGTTTGAAAGCCTAATCTTAAATTATATACAAGGTCAATGCATCTTATAATAATAAGGAAATCATGCATAAAATCTTTTAAGAAAACATAGTTCATTTGTGGGATATTCATTGTTAACCGATAATAAGACCATGTGATCTATAACATAGAATCTGGTGTAATCCTCACACTAATAAGAGAGGGCCTACTTTCCTAGGTTAATAATTGTATCATTCATAAATTCTAAGGTTGATCCATTATCTAGGCTATTTCAAACAATTCTACAGGGGCATGTAGTTTGATACAAAAGAATTGCTACTAAAGACCAAACTTCAACTAACAATAAGACCTCCATTTCAAAGTCCTCATGATGATAAGTAAACTCCAATGGAAAATACATAATCATAATCATATCAAAATACTTGGAATGGCAACAAATTTAAGGCTACCAATCCAATCATAAGTCCATAATAGAATAGCTTCTTTCAAAACCATGATTTCATAAAATGTTCAAAATAGACACTTACCTTTCTAAGAATCTAAATCATGATTCCTTTTAAATATGAGAAAACCTTTCATAAATCTTTGATACTTATCTTAAAAGAAACTTTTTGTCATAAGTCATTCTTTTCATAAAACATGCATAAATCCATAATCAAGTAAAAAGAATGAGTCCATATGAAATCAATTGAAAAACATATAATTGAATTGAACCATGCATATTAAGATCACATGATATCAATTGAATATTAATAAATAGGACTCATCAAGAATAACATGAAAACTCTAGATAACTAGGTGAAATTTAATTGGGTTTTTGAGTTTTTTTTTGGAACCCAATGGATGAAATAGATCCATTAGTAAATTCCTACATACCTTGATGATCAAAGCCTTAAAAGTGATAGATGAACCTTGAAACCTTTGATGACCTTAGTCTTCTTCCTTGGAGCTTGAGAGAGAATTTGAGAAGAAACCCTAAAGAGATTTTTTTGAGTTTGAGCGAATGGGAGGGAACGAGTTAGGTTTGAAGAGTAAAACCAATTATAAGGGTAGTTATAGGGCCAAAACAACATAGTTTAGGGTTAATTATGTATTAAAAGACAAAAATACCCCTAATTAAAAATTCTTGAGCACTTTCTTACTGTTTTAACCTACGGTTTGTAGAAATTTCTATGGGATATCTCTGTCAAGCGTAGAGTCGAGTATTGGGTCCAAAATTCTGGGCAACTTCTACGAGAGCCTTCAATGAGTAATTTTTTCTATGGTCCGTAGACCTCTTCCGTAGAAACCTTATTACAAAAATTTCCACAAAGTCTAAAACCTCTTCTACGGACCCCTTCTACGAGTTGTAGGGCATTCTACAGATCATCATGTTGGTCCGTAGGAAAGTTCAGAAATTTAGAATATCATCTTATTTCAAGGCCCTTCCCATGAGTGCCTTATGTGAACCGTAGGACCTTGTAAGGTACGTAGATGGGCCAGTAGGATTTTAACTAGTGCCAAATTTCTACAACTTTCTTTCCCAATCTCATCTTCCGATTTCCAAGGTGTTACAATAACTCCCTCATGGGAACATTTGTCCTTGAATGGGACTCAAGATAGCGTGAATAGAGTAGGGAGGGAGATCTAATAACCCAACATGAATGCAAATCACATCCAATGCACACAATCAAGGAGAAATCAACTCCAAGCTAAATCATTAACTTTTAAACAACTTTTCATGAACATGCATGCATATGGAAACATGAGAATGACTAAACGCATGAATCCAAAAGAATGAACCATGAGTAACTAATACCTCAAGGTAGAATAGGAGCAGAGGGAAAAAGATAATGATACTTGGACATCATATCAGCTTCACCTTCCCAATTAGCCCCCTCAACTAATTGATTCCACCAAAAAAATTCACGGATGCAACTTCTTTATTTCTTATCTTCCGAACTTGTCTATACAAGACTTCAATCGAATCCTCTTCATACAAAAGAATTTCCTTAACTCCTAAAGTTTCCAATGGCACTACAGACGTTGGATCTCCTACACACTTTTTCAACAAAGAGACATGGAATACCAGAACGTATTGATGCCTAATTGGAAGGTAACTCCAATTCATAAGCAACCTTACCAATACGTCTCAAAACCCGATATGGGACCATATAAAGGGGACTAAGCTTCCCTTTTTTCGAATCTCATCACACCTTTCATGTGTGAGATTTTCAAGTAAAAGCAATCATCAACATCAAATTCAAGCTCCTTTCTTCTAACATCAACATAAGACTTTTTATCTATTTTGAGCCATTTTCAACCTTCCTCGAATAAGTCAAACCTTTTCCATAGCGTCATGCACTAACTCTGGCCCAATCAAAGAGATCTCACCAACTTCAAACTAGCCTATATGAGCGAACACCTCCTAGCATAGAGAGCCTCAAATGGAGTCACTTGGATACATGAGTGATACCTATTATTATAAGCAAACACAATCAAAGGCAAATGATCATTCCAATTACCCTTGAAATTAATCATACAAGTTCTTTACGTATCTTCCAAAGTCTGAATAGTATGCTCAACTTTTCAATCGGCACTCACAACACACGTTATTAAAAGCAATAAAATAAACTTGGGTTGCCTCCCAAGAATCTCTTTATTTAATGTTGTGGCACGACACAGTTCTCACTTCATCAATAATCATTTTTGGGATTTGGGACGGTGTCACTATGTAACGTTCCTTTTTTCCTTGGATTGAGATAGGTGGAGATCTGACACGTTTGAGTATCCAATTGCTTGATTGAAACTGAACGAGAAATAAATGTTTGAGTTAAGGTGGAGAAGTCATTTTTCAAATCCTTCAACACCTTGTCGGACCGTTCAACCTTGTTCAAGGTCCTTGTTAGAGTTTCCTCAATTTGGTTTCCCTCCGGTCCAGCTGGTTCTTTTGGTTTTGGCCGATCATAAGGCGGGACATACCTATCTTTTTTCAGCTTCCCTATCTCTCCAATCGCCACCTCGATCTCTCCACTCTCTCCAACCATTATCGTGATCCTTGTTCTAACTTTAATTCCCACCTTATCTTGGGTAGTTAGGATAAGAACCCCCCCCCCCCCAATTGATTTCTCATGTAGTTTACCTCTTCGTTGTCCAATGCCTCAAACTTTGCATCCTCCCGTCACTTCCCACTGCTTGTATAATCGCATTTACTATTTTTGATCCACCTCGCATGACATTTTTGGATGGAAAGTAAAGTTGGGTCATTATTTTAGCCATATTTTCATCGCGGTCATGATCCTTCTTCATTTTCTCCTTGCTTGTGCTCCATTATTGAGAAGATACTTGATCATCTCTAGTATGCCATGCTCAATTCACTCATGTAGCAACAATATTTCCACATCGAACAGTTGTCACATCAGCAACCTTGAATAAGTTGATCATTTAATACATTATTGAATGAATCAAGGCTACAAGAAAAGTGTTGCAACAGTAAATTATCTGGAACACCATATGTTGGACACTGTACAAGCAATTTCCAGAAACACAACCATGTCTCGTGAAGAGGTTCACCTCCCACTCTTTCAAAATTCTTGATGATGTCCTTAAGCTTAACCATTTTTGACGAAGGAAATAATCTCTCTAATAAAGAGTTTGTCAACTCCTTTAAAGAAGTGATAGAACCATTCGGCAACTCCATCAATCATCTTATTGCTTCGCCCGTAAAAGAGAAAGAGAATAATTTCAACTGAATAAACTATTGTGAGATATTCATGAAGACGAACGGACCATATATATCCATAAAATTTTGAAGGTGTTCATTAGGGTCCTCATGAGCCAGTCCTCCGAACATTCCTCTCATTTGAAGCAGTTGTAGCATTGTTCCAGTTACATGGAACATCATCCTCCTTATTGTAGGAGGTAACCGGATAGCTTAATTGGTTGCAATTACATTCATATGCATGTCATTTACATATTGTCATATTTCTCGTAGTTACTATTGTTGTCACTACCATGATCACTCATATTTTATAACCGCAAATCAGTAAAACCACAACACCAAGCAGCAATCTACTACAATTCAATAAGTTTATGAACTAACTTCGCTAATTGAATTCTTAGCCACCATTCGCCGATAGTAGTGCCATTTTTATAACACCCAAACGACCCTCAAAAACAAATTCGAAGAGTAAGTGGTCGTCGTCATTAAAAATACCCTACTAAGAGTCAAGGTCGAATTCCACAAGGAATTGTATAATGATAAGAATTAAACTAAAAAATTAAGAATGTGGGCTTGTTCATTGTAGTATATAAGAAAAATGGGTGGACGATTCCACCAATTTACTAAACGATTTAATAGTATCAAACGTCACAATTAAACTAAAACTTAAAAAATTCAAGTAATCTAAGGGTGCGGGAATTGGAATCGATGTCACATAGGGGTAATTGTATTGCTCAATAGTGCTAAACAATCATGGATAGGCTGGGTCATCTTCAATGACACTAATCTTCTTTCGATCTCATAGCATCAGTTCATATAATCTCCTTATGGTCTTATCTATGTGAATAAAAAAAAACCATTATCTTACAATGTCTCTCTTTCGAGTAGATTTAAGGCAAATAGATCTGAACCATAATCCCTCTTTTATGAAAACTATAAAAATCAAACCCAAATTGCATGCATTAAACTAATTACCCACTTTAATCGATCTCTTTTAGCATTAATCGGAGATCAAAATTAGGATTAAGTTTGCAACCTTAACCCATAAGTTAACTTCATGTTAATTAGCTTGAACTCATGAATGAACAATAATAATTCAGAGCAAAACACAATATTTACTACATTAAATCAATATCCAACCCCATAATTGCATCCCTAGACTTGGGAATTTAGCCACCCAACACAAAATGTAAGCAAATTATATCTATCATGATAGAAGCCATGGATGCGATAAAATCAAGCAATTATAATCAACACCCACTTTGAATTCAACTTCCAATTGTCAATTGCAAGAGTAAAATTGAAAATACCTCAAACTAAAGATATTTTTCACAAGGGAAATATCGCATACACAACTCTCTAAGGATGCTTCCAAAAGCTCTGAAAAATACTCAATTTAAACCCTCTATTTTCTCTCTTCTTTGGTCTATTTATAGTTTCCCAAAATTTTGCTCAAAATTCACTGCGTGATCAACTCGGCGACATTAGTCGGGCTCACCAAACATGGTCGGTGGATCGATGTTTGTTACTCATCTCACCTTTAATTTGCTTCAAGCTTCAGGTGTTTGAACCCTAGTTAGCAAACGCGTTCAAGTTTGTCTTTCACATTCGGCGGATCAGTGATAACCACCTTAGTTTGCCTTTTACGCCTTCATTTTAATCCAAGTCATGTCTCCATCGGTGATGGTCATCTTGTTTGCCTTTCATTTTCGGTGAGTCACTGTTTCACTTTTGGTTAACCAACCTGTCTTGATTATCTTTAATTGTGAGCACAGTCACTTTAGGTTAGGTCATGCCATTTGAGTGATCCGTCATTTTGATTAGGCGGCTGTCAGTGTGGAGTTTATACTTCTTTCAATTTTTTTGGCCTTTCTTTGAATTATTCATCCTCGCCTTGTCCTTTAGCCTTCATAGCTGAAAATCATCAAAATATCATCAGAATAGGACATAATTAGGCAGTGAGGACACTAATTGTTGAACTAAAAAGGTCTCAAATGAGTGCAAATCTACCACTCATCAACACCCCAACTTAACCTTTTGTTTGTCCTTAAGTAAATCAAGAACACAATCAGCCCAACAAGGGTCTCTATAACAATTCTCAATGAAAAGTAACATGTAAGTACAACTACAAGACTATTCTCAAGGAAATGCAACACTCAATCTTGATCAAAAAGCTTCAAATGATGACTAACCGGTCTAAATTCAAGCTCAACCTCTCTATTGCTTCTTTTCTAGTTCAAAACCATGTTTAAAAAATGTATTCAAGTGCCCTCACATCAAGAACGAGTGCTCTCGTAAAGAAAGTCAATAAAAAAGTTAGGAATCAATACAATTCTCCCTCTTAGAAAGAGAAATTTATACAAGCTTCATCCCATAGGTTTACTCATATTTTTTAATCATCACACAACCTAATTCGTGCAATATCTCAAAGGTCTTTAAGACTTGTAATGGGGCTGAGGATAAAGTTATGGTCTATTTGGCTCAGTGATTTCATCTTTTCAAAGCATTATTGTACTCATCTTCACCTCTTCTCATGTTTTTTCCATTCTTTTCACTTGGAGACTGAAACATCATTTTTTCAGTCAATTTATTGGGAACCCCTTTTAATTTCTCAAACCTTCTTTTTCATTTCAATTTTCAAACTTTTGCTCTTTTTTTATAAGGAGGGGTACCTGCTTTTTGTAACACACTTCAAAATTGAGTTTCTCTTTATCTTTCTTGACCTTCCACTTGGCTTTGTTTCCTCCTTCCCTTTCAACACCCCCAACATAGGATTTTGGCCTAAGTTGGCTATTTATATAAACCAATGCTTAGAAAAGGAGTTATGGGTTTGAATTTGGGACACTTTATCTCAAAAGGTTTCAACAAGGTTGTCAACAAACAGTTTAGGCTCAAATAGTGTCAAGATGGTTAGACACAGTCATAAAAAGGTATGAACATTTGGTTCTCTCTCAAAAATTTTGCCTAAGACCATTCTTGCATTCACCAAAGCTAGACATTTGGACTAAGAAGGCAAATACTAGGACTCAACAAGCATTATTTCAAGTAAAACCTCACCACAAAAGGCACTTCAAACACAATCATTTAGCACAACCCTAAAAGATCAAAAGCTTACGTGTGATGTTCATTGCAAGGCTCACATCAAAATGCATCTAGTAAACATAAGACTAAAAAAGTCATTCAAAAGTGCAGCCACACTGATTTCTTCTTGCAATCATTAACACAAGGCACATTTCTCATTATAAGTACTACTCAGGACATTGATATTGAACACATCTAAAATTACGGGGTAAATGAATAAAGAGAGACAAAATGAGCTAAACCATCAACTATGATTGTAACGACCCGAGAGCATCCCTTAGTCGTTACCGGCGTATTCGACCTCGAAGAGGTCTTATACAAGCCCTTAGCATTCGTCATAGCATGTATCATAGAATAAAAATTGCGGAAAATTTAAAACTTTTACTTTAGAAGTTCAACTTCACTTCATATATGAAAAATAGAATCTAACTTCGTCACAATGCACCATCTAGACATAGGAGTATCGAAAATGGGACTTAGCCCTTACATCAATAAGAAGTCTTGAAAATAGGAAGTGCAACAATGTCTTTCAACATAAGCAAAGAGCTAAACATAGAAGCTAGATCATAGGGTCTTGTCCTCGGACTTGAGGACTCACCAACTTGGGAAAGCAACTCCAAGTGTCTTGAGAAATAAGCTTGAATCCTCAACGGCCCAAACCTAAATGTTTGGGAAAAGGGAGAGAATATGGGTTAGTACAACACACGTACTAAGTATGGCTACTAAGCATAAAAATCATTGAAACATGCACAAAAGGACATTTTAGTCAAAACATGCTTTTTGCCAAGTAAATCCAATATGCACACAAATTAAGTATAATAGTCCAAACCAACATAATATCATCCCAACATGTAGACATCCCTAGCCATACTAGTGCAATGCAAAGAATAGAACCCCATAACCCTATTCAAAGCCAAGTATCACATTAAGCAACCTACTTCATGCATACATTCATAAGATCATAT